>LAPY01000516.1:109978-138097 GCA_000970635.1 Eragrostis tef | reverse complement strand
GCGTTCCCGCTTCATCCCGCCGACGACTGGACCCCGCCGCTCTTCCCGCCTGAACGCAGCATCGCTGTAGCTTCCCCTCGCGCGCCAACCACACTCGCCCGCCTCTCGCGCACCCTCTACGCTAGCACAAACTCCATAAATCCCCCTCCGTGCGAGTTCTCGCCGACACGATTCCGAGCCGCCAACTCCAGGGAGCCCTACCCGTCGCTCCGGCCATCGCCGCACGTGCGCGTGCTGCCCCCGAGCTCCGCCGCGCCGCAAGCTTCAAGCCAGACCCCGCCATGTTCGTCGCCGTGTTCCACCGCCGCGCGCCACCGTCGACTTACTCCAGCCGTTCATCCAAAAACCGACGGACAAGATTACATACCCCTTCGGGTTTGTAATCGGTCCACCGTAGACCAGTGGACCGCGACCCCGTCCGGGTCCACAGACCCTGTGGACCTAGGCCACGCCTTTTTCTATAGAAAAATAATTCCTCAAAATCACGAAAATCCCTGGCCTTGTATTTTTGTAGATAGGCCCCTGATCTTTGTAGTAATTCCGTATAGGTCCTGAACTTTTGCAAAAACACCCCTGTGTTTTTTTGAAATTATGTTTTAGCTCCTCACCTTTTTACACAAGAGCCCCTAAACTTTATTGTAATTAGAAATAGGTCCCTAGAACCCTTTCACTCTTATAAATAAGCCCCTAGACATTTGAACCTTTGTAACTTTTCAACCCAAACTCCGATTTAAGCGATTCTTGCGCCATTCATCTCCGTTTGCCTCCCTGAACCTAGCTGTGTCCTCTGATTTGCCTCTTGTACTTTATTTAATTCTTATTGACTTTATTTAATTTATTTTGTTTAAGCGTAGTATTTATTCTAGCGTTGTTAGGTGTAGACCACGAGAAGCACGAGGACGATCTAGCGAACGAGGGATACGAGGAGGATTCATACTCGAACTTTGAAGGCAAGCTCTACTTCTCTTGATCATGATTGATCCTACTGTTTTCGCTTGCACCTATATGACCGTCTAAATTGTCATGCATTACTTGTTATTTTACTGATTGAATAGTTATTACCCTACTTGCTTAGTGATATTGATGCAAAGTATTTAGGCATGAATATCTAGTCCTTGACTACCCTTATTTTAACGTCACCTTGTTAACCCTAGGTTACACCGTCGTTTAATGCTTATGATTAAATGATGGCGTAATTACCTTGCTATTAGTATGCTTAGGACCCCTTGCAATGTTTCTGCATTTCCATACCTTTACTCATCTAATAACTTTTGAAATGCGTTAAAATGAGTTTGGTGATGTGTGTTGATATATGGGGTGGGAGTAGCAAAACTGGTGTTAGGTGATGGAGATAGTAATGGGATGGGTTGGACTACGAGCAAGGCCACTAGTGTTTTGTTGATAGTGTGTTAGACCCCTAGTGTGAGACATGGTGCTTGCTCGGCCATATAAGGACCGGTTCTTGTGACTGTATACATAATGATCTACCGTACAACCATGGAACCTGTCCTAGGCAGGATCTTTTTCCTACCTTCTTGGTACTCCTGCAAGCAAGTTCCACCGGGTGGCTAGTAGTGGCAAACGGGCATTAGGAGCACTTGAAGGAATACCTGTACTCTTGGCCAATGGTGTCGCACACCTCTTTGATAATTGGAAGCTCCTAATCCTCGTGGTGGGCTTGTGGGACTACTCGGAGAAGATGGATAAGGCGTTATGTTACTCTCTCGTGCAAGAGTGCATAGCCTGTGGGAAAAGTGTACAACCTCTGTAGAGTGTAAAATTCAATCGATTGGACGTTGCCACAGCATTTGGCACTTTCATGTGCGTCACATTGATTAGCCACTTTCTTATGCTCCTTGGCGTGTGAGTGGGTGTATAGATGCCCGTGTTTTGGAAATGATGGCAAGCGTGCCGGGTCGTTATGACTTCAAGTCGGAAGGCCCAATTAAAACTTGGAAACTGGAGGGATGGATTCATTCTCCCCCAGGGCCAACCAACTAAAACTTGATAATCAAATTCTCCTGTTTTGTCTATGATCTTTGACTTGCTGAACCCCGCATAAAATGCGTTTCCGTAAGTAAACCATATAGCCCTTTTTTTCCTTGCTAAGACCAAATATGCATGTATACATAGTGTAGGGCTTGTTGAGTACCTTATGTACTCACTCTTGCTGCTCATCATTCAGAAGATGAAGAAGAAGAAGACGTTGGAGACGATAATGACGAATAGGGTTGACGTCTGCTCAAGTTGCCTGTGGTGTTTAGCTGTGTTTTCCCCTTTAAGTTTGTTGTATTCAGGCTAGTATGCTAGCCTCTACCTGGTTTGTAATTTAAGACCTTGATTTGAACCCTTTGGGATATAATAATTATTTGTGTATGAGCAATAAAACACTTGGTCTGTGTGTGCCAACTACTGATCCAGGGATTGGTACGGTGAACACAGGGATCCCAGAAATGGGGTCTGACAGAGTGGTATCAGAGCCGTACTTGACCGTAGGACAAGACCCTTAGGATTTGTTCGATTTAGGAGGACTTATTTTGTCTATAGAAACTATTTTATTATAAAAATTATCAGTTTATCTCTTATCTAAACTCTAGTTTTATTAAAATCTTTCGCTAACCCCTCCAAACCTTTTATCTAACAGATGGATTTCGAAGAAGGCCACGTCGATGAAAATGGATGGACCCACACCCGTGCTGGATTTGAAGGTGGTTTTCCCAATACACTCCGCCGAATCCTGTGGCACTTTGACATTGAAGACGACATCCACTACCGTTGGAAGGAGTACGATGAAGGAGTTCCTCGTTGTGATGCCACCATCCATGTACACATAGAGAATGAAGACTCACCCATCAACCCCATCACTAGGGAAATTACTGCAGCCGGAATGGTCTGTGACCGTCTTCTTGGACGATCAGGAATTACGCCAATTAAGTACTTACCTCCAGCCGACAATGAAGATGATGTGTGGGAGCATCGCATGGACACACTCCAGGGATCAACACGCACTGAAGAGAACAACTGCCTAGTGGAGACAGCATTGTACCTACAGTCCCTGGATTGCCACCATCAAAATGTGCGTGATTTATGGATAGAAGATGTTGAGCGTTGCCAGAAGTGGAAGAAACAATGGCAGGAGACTCGCAATGAGGCTGAAGATAAGCAGGATGAGAATGACCGACTAAGAGCACAGTTGGAGGCTTCTCATCACTACGCTGCACAGTCAGAGAGCATGAAAGGAGCCCTAGA
This sequence comes from Eragrostis tef, assembly GCA_000970635.1. Taxonomy (NCBI): domain Eukaryota; kingdom Viridiplantae; phylum Streptophyta; class Magnoliopsida; order Poales; family Poaceae; genus Eragrostis; species Eragrostis tef. The sequence continues at coordinate 134,848 of LAPY01000516.1, read as the reverse complement.
AGTAGAGATTGAAGCCCTGAAGAGGACCCTACAAGAGGAGCGTGATAAAGCAAACTATGTCAAGATGGGATATGAGGAAGTGATAGATGGGATGGCCAAATTGATGAGTGATAGGACCAAGGCACACGTGGAGCAACTGAACACTCTCTACCAACAGGGCAAGGGTATGAGGAGGTCCAAGACTAAGATTGAGCCAACTAATGTGATTGTTCGAGTCACTTCTCTCCATGGGGAATTTGAGACAGTGATGCCCACTGTTCCAGACCTACCCCTGAGCACTCTCAACACTGCTTCCCGAGGAACACAAATGCCTGAACCCGAGCCAGAGTTGAGGTACCTTGGTTACAAGATCAGAAGGGTGGCCAAGAAGAGTGCCTTCACCAGGACACCCGCAGGACGCCCCGCACTGCCATCCTCAGCCCCGAGACTTGACCAAGCAAGCCAAGCGGCCATGGAACAAGTGCTAACTGAGACTACTGCTGAGAGCTCTCGCACTCCTTGCGGAGGATACATCAATTCCAGTGATGACACCAAGCCTGAGGAGGATCCTTTTGAGCCTGAGCCTATGGAGGACACCCTCGACGACACAGTTGCAGCCTCAACCGTCATCTAAGCACTTCGAAGACTCTAAGATGATCCAACAATAATAAGATTTGCAGTTTAATCTCCTAAGCTAGCTAGTAGCTTATCGATCTTAGCAGTCAGTTGCAACCCTTAGTTTTATCAGAATCACAAGTAGCACATTGTATTAATCCCTCTATGTACTCTAATCTACGATTGTAATCTAAGACTTATGTGGTGTGATTCGATGTTTTATTGGATCTTTGCATGAGTGATATTGTGTGCTCTTAAACTCAGATCATTACACCATAACTTATAATAAATAATAATACCACCAACAGGATGCCTCCTAAGCATTCTGCCCACATCCACAACTGCCAAGATCGCCAGGATAGGGAGCAGAACAAGGAAGAACAAGAACGTCCTGCAAGAGGCAGAGGACGTGGAAGACCTCAAGCAAGAGGTAGACAACATGCCAGACGTGAACGTACCCCTGAGGCAGGAAGAAGGAACAGAAGGGAAGAGCAAGAAGGAAGTCAGCATGGTGAGAATGAGCTGAGTAACAACCAAGAAGAGAACAATAATCAAGAAGGGAACAACAACCAAGAGGGAGAGTTGCCACGACCACCAAGAACCTTAGCTGATGTCATGGCTACTCAGACTCAGCTCCTACAAGTCATTGCAGAAAACCAACATCGTGGACCGCCACCCGTCAATAAGATGGGGGAGTTCATGAGGCTTAGGCCCCCAGTGTTTGACAGCACACTGGAATACCTTTTGGCTGCAGATGATTGGTTGAGAAATGTCAACAAGAAGTTAGACATTGTTGCAACAAATGACCAAGAGAGAGTTACACTTGCCTCACACCAGCTAATTGGAGCCGCTGGTGAATGGTGGGACAACTACCGTGAAGCAGTTGCTGACCCAGGTGCAATCATCTGGCAGGAATTTCAGCAAGCTTTGAGAGATTACCATATCCCTGAAGGAATTATGGAAATGAAAGCCAATGAGTTCCGTGCACTGAAGCAAGGACCAATGACTGTCCACCAGTACATCAAGAAGTTTATGAAGCTAGCTCGCTACACACCGGATGAAGTTAACACTGATAAGAAGAATCACGACCGCTTTAGGAAAGGACTGCATACTGAGTTGAAGACCTAATTAATCACTCATATCTACCCAGACTTCAACACCCTCATGAACAGAGCCATACTACTAGAAGGTGCTCGCTCTGACCTGATGTTGACGCCAGAATTTTGCAGATCCTAGCTGGATGTGTGGCAACAAAAGTGGGCTTCGAAGATTATCTGGAAAAGGCCCACTAAAGAGGGAAAAGAGACCAAGCTGTTGGACCGAGTCGGTTTGTGTTCGGGATAGAATAGATTTGTTTTGTTTCTTTCTAAGTAGAGTTTGTATCGGACTCCAAGTCTTGCACGATTGGTGCCTTGGGTGTATAAATATAAACCCGGGTGCTTGTTACGAAACCCTAATCACAATCAATACAATTCTCGGCGCATCACCAACCTGTTTTCTTGACGGGTTTTCTTGTCTCGCGTGGGCTGCATCGGCACGATCTCCACGTACGACGGGAAACTCGTCACCCAAGGTAATTGCCTAGCTTATCTAGTAACCTTCTCGTTTTTGTACTTTGATTGAATTATCTCATTGTACGAATCGATTGAATCTGCTAATGCTTCGCTAGAACAATTACTTGTTATCTGGTATATTAGATCTATCTAGATTTGCCGATTAAGATTGTTTTACCAGCTGTCTCGGTTAGGTCCGATCCTGTCGTAATATCTCTTTGAAAGGAAAAATATAGATTTTTCGAGTATATTCGAGTCATCCTAGGTTCATCTGCCAATCAAGTGTTCCACTTAATCTCTTTGCTCTAAAACCTTATTGCTGTCTCGGTTAGGTCCGATCCTACGGGTTTTATCGAAGTAGTTCTGTGACGTGACTTGGCCGATAGAGAAATCTAGGGTTCTTTCGATTGTTTATCTGCACAGATCTTTGCCGATTATTTGACGATTCAAGTTCTTTATTTCTTCTGGCTGTCATCTCAGTTACAAAAGTGGGCTTCGAAGATTATCTGGAAAAGGCCCACTAAAGAGGGAAAAGAGACCAAGCTGTTGGACCGAGTCGGTTTGTGTTCGGGATAGAATAGATTTGTTTTGTTTCTTTCTAAGTAGAGTTTGTATCGGACTCCAAGTCTTGCACGATTGGTGCCTTGGGTGTATAAATATAAACCTGGGTGCTTGTAACGAAACCCTAATCACAATCAATACAATTCTCGGCGCATCGCCAACCTGTTTTCTTGACAGGTTTTCTTGTCTCGCGTGGGCTGCATCGGCACGATCTCCACGTACGACGGGAAACTCGTCACCCAAGGTAATTGCCTAGCTTATCTAGTAACCTTCTCGTTTTTGTACTTTGATTGAATTATCTCATTGTACGAATCGATTGAATCTGCTAATGCTTCGCTAGAACAATTACTTGTTATCTGGTATATTAGATCTATCTAGATTTGCCGATTAAGATTGTTTTACCAGCTGTCTCGGTTAGGTCCGATCCTGTCGTAATATCTCTTTGAAAGGAAAAATATAGATTTTTCGAGTATATTCGAGTCATCCTAGGTTCATCTGCCAATCAAGTGTTCCACTTAATCTCTTTGCTCTAAAACCTTATTGCTGTCTCGGTTAGGTCCGATCCTACGGGTTTTATCGAAGTAGTTCTGTGACGTGACTTGGCCGATAGAGAAATCTAGGGTTCTTTCGATTGTTTATCTGCACAGATCTTTGCCGATTATTTGACGATTCAAGTTCTTTATTTCTTCTGGCTGTCATCTCAGTTATTTTTTATCTCTATCAGCCGATCGATTTAGAGTTCTTATTTTATAGATCTGTTTCTTCTTTCGTTTACAAGCAAGCCGATAGTGATAAGCCGATAGTCAACAGTCAACGACCGTCTTTTAGCCGATTTTTTTATTCCTCTTGACTGTTCACTCGACATCCGATTGTCGGCTACGCATCGGCCTGTTTCATCAGGCTGGTGATCCAAAGGATTTAATCGTATTTTTTGTCTTTGTTAGTTTGCAGGAAAACTAGCTGGCACGCTTCGGGAATTTCACCGCGCACAGAGCTTTTGATCCTGCACTGGAGTTAAGCAGTACAGGTTTGATCATAGGCAGGAATGTCAGCATCGGCTTGGGCGTCAACAAGAGCCACGCAGAGAGTTAGTACATCAGAGGCTCGGGCTGGTCGAAGAGGATGATCATGAACAAGAAATCGTTGAAATAGATGAAGAGGATGCTGCTGGAGATAGGAAACGTAGACCACATTGGTATCCGACAGCGGGTCTTCACCAAGAGTCAGAAAAGGCGTGTTCAAAGGCTTCGTTGTCGGGAGATGCAGGTCGTGACAGAGATGACGATCATCGGCCTCGTGTAAGGCGAGAGTGGAGGCCTAAGCTCAAATCACAGGTTGAGCAGTCATCGGCATCCATTAACATGGTATGCATGTTACCTGTTGAATTCCGGGCTTTATCTATGGAGGGTACCAGTGATGAAGAAGGAGAAACGGCACAGTTGGTGTTGGATCCTCAGCAAGCGATATTTGAAAAGCCTGAAGAAGTCAAGCATCGTCATCTGAAAGCTTTGTATATAAAAGGGTTTGCGAATGGGAAGCCGATGAGTAAGATGTTGGTGGATGGAGGAGCAGCGATGAATATTATGCTGATATCAACATTCAAGAAGCTTGGCAAAGTTCCTGAGGAAATGATCAAGACTAACATGGTGCTAAAAGACTATGGGGGCAAGACAGCGCCAGCCCTTGGAGCTACAAACATCGAACTAACAGTTGGTGGTAACACTCTTCCTACTACTTTTTTCGTCATTGATGGGAAGGGATCATATAGCTTGCTTCTGGGAAGAGATTGGATCCATGCCAACTGTTGCGTACCATCTACCATGCATCAATTACTGGTCCAATGGGATGGTGATCAGGTGGAAATCGTGCAAGCGGAATCTATGGAAAATGTGGCTAGTGCCGACATGACCCCATGGCAGATGGATGTGGTGGAATGTCTGTCTAGCAAGGCATGGGAAGGTGATTTTTTAGAGGTTACCAACAGGTCTGTGGAGATAAAAGGGGGTACCAATGCTCAAATGTCACTCTGACTGGCGCCATGGAGGACAACATTGAAGACGGAAAGCTAGGGAGAGGTTTTACTTCGACCGATGTGTTAGAAGAGGTTGATATAGGGGATGGTGATAGGCCACGGCCGACTTTTATTAGTAAAAAGTTGTGTAAAGATTTCAAGGTTAAATTAATAAATTTGTTAAAGGAGTATCGAGATTGTTTTCGTGGAAATATCATGAGATGCCTGGGTTGGGCCGTTCGATTGTGTAACATCGGCTACCTATTAAGCCTGGATATCGTCCTTACAAGCAGCCTAGTAGGAATTTTGAGCCCAAGGTATTGGATGCCATAAAGGAAGAGATCACTAGGTTATATGATGCGAAATTTATACGACCATGTAGATATGCTGAGTGGATTTTGAATATAGTGCCTGTGAAGAAGAATAATGGGAAGACCAGAGTCTGCATTGATTTTCGGAATCTTAACAAGGCTACGCCGATGGATGGATATCCGATGCCTGTTGCTGACACTCTAATCAATGCTGCGGCAGGACATAAAATTGTTAGTTTTATGGATGGAAATGCTGGATATAAACAGATCTTCATGGCTGAGGAAGATATTCCCAAGACTGCTTTCCGATGTCCGGGTGCTATCGGTCTATATGAATGGGTGGTAATGACTTTCGGCTTGAAGAATGCTGGTGCCACATATCAGAGAGCGATGAATTATATATATCATGATTTAATTGGCCGATTGGTGGAAATTTACATTGATGATTTTATAGTCAAGTCGAAGAGCGTTGATGATCATATTTCCGATTTGCGGGAGGTCTTGGAGAGGACAAGGAAGTATGGAGTTCGGATGAATCCTAACAAGTGCGCGTTTGGTGTATCGGCTGGGGAATTTTTAGGCTTTATCGTTCATAAGAGAGGCATTGAGATTGGACCGAGAAGCATTGAATCCATCAAGAAGATAAAGCCTCCGATGGACAAAACTGAATTGCAATCATTGGTGGGGAAAGTTAATTTTGTCCGTAGGTTTATTTCTAACCTTTCAAGAAGGATTGAGCCCTTTGCTCCTTTGCTGCGGTTGAAGCCCAATCAGGAGTTTAAGTGGGGGCATGAACATCAGAAGGTGCTAGATGATATCAAAGCTTATCTGAGCTTTCCTCCTGTGGTTGCACCACCGAGATCGGGTATGCCTTTGAAGTTGTATTTGTCTGCTGATGGAAGGTCTATTGGGTCGACATTGGTCCAAGAGAAAGAAGGAAAAGAAAGGTTTATTTTTTATTTGAGCAATAAGCTGATTGATGCTGAGACTAGGTACCCTGATATTGAAAAATTATGCTTATGCTTATATTTTTCGTGCACAAAATTGCGGCATTATTTGTCTAGCGAGTGCACAGTGGTATGTCAGGCCGATGTGGTGAAGCATATGCTATCGGCTCCGGTGTTGAAAGGGCGTCTCAGAAAGTGGATGTTGGCCTTGACAAAATTCGATCTGAGGTATGAGTCATCCAAGGCTGTGAAGGCTCAGGTATTGGCAGACTTGATTGTACAACATGGTGATTTCGATCATAATTTGGTTGAGCCGATACCATGGACTTTATTTTTTGATGGGTCAATTTACAAAACTGGTTGTGGGATTGGTATTTTGATTATTTCACCTTTGGGGGCAAGTTATGAGTTTTTATTTGCCGTTGAGGATCATACCAACAATCAAGCAGAATACCATGCTGTGTTGAAGGGGTTGCAACTATTGAAAGAGGCAGGAGCTGATTTCGTTGAGGTTGTTGGAGATTCATTGCTGGTGATTAATCAGTTGGCCGGTATTTATGAATGCAAAGATGATGTACTGATGGCGTATTACCGGGATTGTTGGATCCTGATGGAGAGCTTTAAGGATGTGGTTTTCAAGCATGTGCCTCGCGAGCAGAATACCAAAGCCAATGATCTTGCTCAACATGCCTCTGGTTATCAGCTGATGGGTGATTATGTTGATATTGCAGAGTTATCAGCCGATGATTGGAGGAAAAAGAAATTATGGAGTACTTGCATAACCCTTCGCAGAAGGTATCCAGAAAAGTCAGGTATAAAGCTCTTAAATATGTTTTGTTGGATGGTGAGGTTTATTATAAGACTTTAGAGGGTGCTTTGTTGAGATGTCTGGATGATGAGGAGGCAACATTATTGAATGCAGAGGTACATGAAGGGATATGCGGGACTCATCAATCGGCACATAAGATTAAGTGGTTATTAAAAAGAGCTGGTTATTTTTGGCCGACAATGATGGAAGATTGTTTTCGGTATTATAAGGGTTGCCAGGATTGTCAGAAGTTCGGGACTATACAGAGAGCACCTGCGTCGGCTATGAATCCGATTATTAAACCATGGCCGTTCCGGGGATGGGGGATAGATATGATTGGTCAGATTAATCCACCATCAAGTAAAGGGCATAAGTATATTCTGGCAGCTACTGATTATTTTACTAAATGGGTGGAGGCCGTGCCATTGAAAAATGTGACCTCTAAAGATGTGATTAATTTTGTGAAGGAGCATATCATATATTGATTTGGTGTACCGCAGACGATTACTACTGATCAAGGGTCTATATTCGTATCAGAGGAGTTTTTGGAGTTGGCGGCAAGTCTCGGTATTAAGTTATTAAATTCTTCTCCATATTATGCACAGGCTAATGGACAGGCTGTGTCATCTAACAAAAGTTTGATCAAGTTGATTAAAAGGAAGATTGATGAGCAGCCGAAGAAGTGGCATACTACTTTAGCCGATTCGTTGTGGGCCGATCGGATGTCTTTTCATGGGGCGACTAAAGTAACTCCGTATCAGTTGGTTTATGGACATGAGGCTGTTTTCCCATGGGAAGTTAATATCGGATCATGGCGGATATCATAATTTGGTTGAGCCGATACCATGGACTTTATTTTTTGATGGGTCAATTTACAAAACTGGTTGTGGGATTGGTATTTTGATTATTTCACCTTTGGGGGCAAGTTATGAGTTTTTATTTGCCGTTGAGGATCATACCAACAATCAAGCAGAATACCATGCTGTGTTGAAGGGGTTGCAACTATTGAAAGAGGCAGGAGCTGATTTCGTTGAGGTTGTTGGAGATTCATTGCTGGTGATTAATCAGTTGGCCGGTATTTATGAATGCAAAGATGATGTACTGATGGCGTATTACCGGGATTGTTGGATCCTGATGGAGAGCTTTAAGGATGTGGTTTTCAAGCATGTGCCTCGCGAGCAGAATACCAAAGCCAATGATCTTGCTCAACATGCCTCTGGTTATCAGCTGATGGGTGATTATGTTGATATTGCAGAGTTATCAGCCGATGATTGGAGGAAAAAGAAATTATGGAGTACTTGCATAACCCTTCGCAGAAGGTATCCAGAAAAGTCAGGTATAAAGCTCTTAAATATGTTTTGTTGGATGGTGAGGTTTATTATAAGACTTTAGAGGGTGCTTTGTTGAGATGTCTGGATGATGAGGAGGCAACATTATTGAATGCAGAGGTACATGAAGGGATATGCGGGACTCATCAATCGGCACATAAGATTAAGTGGTTATTAAAAAGAGCTGGTTATTTTTGGCCGACAATGATGGAAGATTGTTTTCGGTATTATAAGGGTTGCCAGGATTGTCAGAAGTTCGGGACTATACAGAGAGCACCTGCGTCGGCTATGAATCCGATTATTAAACCATGGCCGTTCCGGGGATGGGGGATAGATATGATTGGTCAGATTAATCCACCATCAAGTAAAGGGCATAAGTATATTCTGGCAGCTACTGATTATTTTACTAAATGGGTGGAGGCCGTGCCATTGAAAAATGTGACCTCTAAAGATGTGATTAATTTTGTGAAGGAGCATATCATATATTGATTTGGTGTACCGCAGACGATTACTACTGATCAAGGGTCTATATTCGTATCAGAGGAGTTTTTGGAGTTGGCGGCAAGTCTCGGTATTAAGTTATTAAATTCTTCTCCATATTATGCACAGGCTAATGGACAGGCTGTGTCATCTAACAAAAGTTTGATCAAGTTGATTAAAAGGAAGATTGATGAGCAGCCGAAGAAGTGGCATACTACTTTAGCCGATTCGTTGTGGGCCGATCGGATGTCTTTTCATGGGGCGACTAAAGTAACTCCGTATCAGTTGGTTTATGGACATGAGGCTGTTTTCCCATGGGAAGTTAATATCGGATCATGGCGGATTGTGTTACAGGATGAGCTTGCGGTCAAAGAATATAAGAATCTGATGGGGGACGAATTAGAAGACAAAATACAGCTTCGATTGAGAGCGACGGCGAAGATTGTCCGTGACAAAGCGCGAGTTTCCAAGAATTAACAAGAAGGTGGTACTTAAACAGTTCGGGGAAGGAGATTTGGTGTGGAAACTTATCTTGCCAATTGGATCTAAAAGTAATCGCTTCGGCAAGTGGTCTCCGAACTGGGACGGTCCTTTTAAAATCGCCCAGTGTTTGGATGGCAATGCATATATGTTAGAGCACTTGGATGGGCAGGAGTTTGGTCGAGCAATAAATGGTAAATACTTGAAGAAATATTACCCGAGTGTCTGGATTAATTCTTAAGTGCGGAGTACAAGATTGACGACTTGGTTAGTTATGATGAGCCGATACTGACTCAGCCGATATGGTGGCAAGTCATATCGCCTTTGAGAAAGGGAAATAAAGGATACAAGGTACTTCATCACGTGCCTAGGGCTTATTTTTAAACCTCTTCGATGGAGCCGTGAAGGCGGTGGAGACTGGGTGTGCTCGTGGAGGAGGTTGAGGTGTTCAGCCACAGGGACGGTGATGACCGGTTTGGGGAGCCTAGTCATGGAGAGTGTGGTTCCTGGATCGGCTAACCGCGTTACCACGCTTTGGGGGCGCACGACCGCCGGGAAGGAACCTTGTCTGACGATGAACGCCAGTATCTTCATCTTCATCACCAGATTAGAGGGCAATGATTTCTGGAAGACCAGGAGCCGGAGGTTCGAATCCTGGGAGAATCATGGCAAGAGGGATAGCGTCTATGAAAGGGGTCTTAAGAGGAGGATTGGCTGATTGAGGAATTGGTGGTGGATTCAATGGAGGTTGCGAAGAAGAAGAGGCAGGGTGTTGCTTTTGTTGCTCTTTCTGGTTGACAGAGGGATTTTTCTTGCTGGCCATGATGGTGGTGGTATGAAGAGCAATGAAAGTGTTGGTGGCCTTTTAGAGCCGCAAAGCAAGAAGAGGATAGGGGCGATGCACAGTGCAAAGCAAGTGAGATTACAGAGCTTTATGTAAAAAGGGTGCACGCTATATAAGTTCAAGACGTGATGTGTCACATCAGGAAGCAGTGTTCACGTGAAGGGAATCGAGAAGCTTATAGTAAGACACGCCAAGTCAAGACAAGGGTGCGGTTCTTTTTTAAAAAAAAGGACTGTGTAGAGATGGCAAACAACACGTGAACACAGGCCGACGTCTTTACGTCTTCCTTGGACTTGCATAAAGTTCCCAAAAGAGGTTTTCATATTACAAAATAATGCCTAGGTACAATTCTACAGATATTGCTGGAGCATCTGGACAACATTGGCGTGGATTCCTTCCACTGAAGCCAGATAAGCATTGTCTCTCTCCTCAGAGCCGATCGGCTGGATGGTTTGAAGGAGCAGTTGACGCGCTAAGTCCTTGACAGATGATAATATGCCTTCTTGCGTGGAGATTTCATCAGACAAGGAGGGCAGCTTGGCTTCTTCGGCTTGGATTTCTCTTTCTTTGGCCGATACAACTGCTTGGAGATCCTTCAGTTCTTGGCAAAGTTGCGTCAGCCGATTTTGAATTTAAGATGGCCGTTGCATCAGAGAAGCTAGTTTCTGAGCTTCAGCCTGGACTTGAGCATCAGACTCTACAAGAAGCATTAATTGCTCCGATTGGGCTGCACGATCGGCCATTCTCTGATAGATTCGAAGGAGTTCTAGCTCGTGGTAGTCGATATGTGCTGTCGGGTGTAGCGCGAACAGAAGGTCTTCTGGAAGCATGGAGCGAACTTCGTTGAAGCGATCCAGAATAGGCCTGATATCGGAGACCAATGTTTCCCGGGGAGCCGATTCAAGTCTGGCTAAGATCTCGCGGAGTGTCCTTTTGATCTCTTCAGGTATGAAAGGGCGAGAACTGCTGGCCGATGCTATGGGGATGGCTTCGTATACTGTCGCGTTTGATGCATGTACAAAAGTGGCCAAAGTCAGGTGTTTGTGGTCATGATAAATCCAAAGCAGGCATGATGAGACAGTGTGACAAGTGATACTCACAACGGGGTTTGATGCAGTGTTCACGTGAAGGGAATCGAGAAGCTTATAGTAAGACACGCCAAGTCAAGACAAGGGTGCGGTTCTTTTTTAAAAAAAAGGACTGTGTAGAGATGGCAAACAACACGTGAACACAGGCCGACGTCTTTACGTCTTCCTTGGACTTGCATAAAGTTCCCAAAAGAGGTTTTCATATTACAAAATAATGCCTAGGTACAATTCTACAGATATTGCTGGAGCATCTGGACAACATTGGCGTGGATTCCTTCCACTGAAGCCAGATAAGCATTGTCTCTCTCCTCAGAGCCGATCGGCTGGATGGTTTGAAGGAGCAGTTGACGCGCTAAGTCCTTGACAGATGATAATATGCCTTCTTGCGTGGAGATTTCATCAGACAAGGAGGGCAGCTTGGCTTCTTCGGCTTGGATTTCTCTTTCTTTGGCCGATACAACTGCTTGGAGATCCTTCAGTTCTTGGCAAAGTTGCGTCAGCCGATTTTGAATTTAAGATGGCCGTTGCATCAGAGAAGCTAGTTTCTGAGCTTCAGCCTGGACTTGAGCATCAGACTCTACAAGAAGCATTAATTGCTCCGATTGGGCTGCACGATCGGCCATTCTCTGATAGATTCGAAGGAGTTCTAGCTCGTGGTAGTCGATATGTGCTGTCGGGTGTAGCGCGAACAGAAGGTCTTCTGGAAGCATGGAGCGAACTTCGTTGAAGCGATCCAGAATAGGCCTGATATCGGAGACCAATGTTTCCCGGGGAGCCGATTCAAGTCTGGCTAAGATCTCGCGGAGTGTCCTTTTGATCTCTTCAGGTATGAAAGGGCGAGAACTGCTGGCCGATGCTATGGGGATGGCTTCGTATACTGTCGCGTTTGATGCATGTACAAAAGTGGCCAAAGTCAGGTGTTTGTGGTCATGATAAATCCAAAGCAGGCATGATGAGACAGTGTGACAAGTGATACTCACAACGGGGTTTGATACAGGAATCGGCTGATTGGACTCTGGGACATCGGCTGCCGAAGGAGGATCGTTGGGGATAGTTTGGGAGGTTTCCTGTAGCCCTGTGTCCGATGATGGTGCAGCCGATACATCGGTTTGAACAGGATGAAGAACCTACAGAAGAATATTGTGAGATCCAAAATAATATGAAAGTGGACTTAAGGGCAGATTACCTCTTTGGTGGTCGGCGATGATGCTGGAACTGCTTGCTGCGTCGGCTGGGCGGTCGGGTTTTCGGTAGAACCCTTAAGCACGAAAGTGTTAGTCGTCAGGATAATGTTGTTGGTGAAGGAACTTGGGGAATACCTGTAGAGATGACGGCTGAGGGCTTGGGTTCAGTACGGTGCTGGCCCTGATTTTTTGAGTTGCAGAGCGTGTTGAGTGCTTCCGTTTCTTGGATGGTTGGGCAGCAGCCGATTGAGGAGCAGCCGATCGAGTAGCAACAGGTTGAGCAGCGGCAGGTTGGGCAGCAGCAGGTTGAGCAGCAGCAGTTTGAGCAGTAGTTGCTCTGGTTCGCATTGCAGGAGGAGCCGGTGGGACTACGCCGATAATCGGGATGGCCGATTCTCTGAAGTAGGTGATTGGGTTGCCAGACCGACTAAGGGGAGGCCCAGTTGGTACTGCAGGCTGAAAAGTCACGTTTATTAGTGTCCGATGAGTTAAAAAGGTTAACCAAAAGTGATGAAAGTAAAATCGGCATATTTACCTCTTCGGCGTCGTCTATTCCCAAAGGGGTCAGGTATGTCGAGCAAGGATAAAGAAAGAGATGGTTCCTCCATTCTTCCCACCAGGATCGGAAGAGTTTAGAGTTGAACGGACGAAGCATGACGTTGTCAAAAGTCCCCATGGGGATGTTGTCGGCCAAGTTCATGATCCTGTTGTATCGATCCGATCGACGATGGGGGCTCTGATGGGGATTCCGCCGACGAAGAAGAGACGGATGGGGAGCTGGCCCAGGCCAATTTGACGAGCTATAACAGATGGGTGGTGCAGCTCATAGGAGGGCTTGGTATTGCGGCCTGTAGCGATGCCCGTTGGAAGGATGCAGGGTCTGGTGTAAGACAAGAAGTATGCAGCCGATTCCACGTCCCTCAATGGTTCATTAGGACGAAAAGAGGAAGGGACAGTGAAAGTCAGCATGTCCAGATACGGGAACCAGACGGTGGCCTTGGTTCGGAAACCATAGTAGAAAAGCTTGAACCAAACGCATAAGGCATCGGCTGATAGTTTGTCACCTGGGACAACAGACAGTGCTTCGCCGAAGGATACGGAATGATGGTACGTGGTCTCATCGGTTTCAGCCTGAATGTCAAGGAACAGATTGGTGTTAAGGGGGAAAGTTTTGTGGCCTTGGCAGTATATAAGGCAAGCCAAAGTTGGATAAACCACCAAGGACCACCAAAATTGTCGACAGGCTGATTGGTGGACAGTTTGCGGGCCGATTGATGGAGGAGATGGTAAGCTGCTCCTAGTAGGTATCGGCCTGAGGGTAACTGGGTGCCACCGGAGATGAGTTCGGCAATGCTTTGCCAGTTCTGGGTATGGCCGCATGACGACCCGTAGAAGAAGAAACGATCTAGCCACATCATCAAGAAGGCGATGTATTCCCTCTCGGAGACTGGGCCTGAGGTTTTGCCATATCTGGCAATAAAGCCTTTCCAGCCACCAATGTTTTTGGTGGGATAGGAACGAGAGGAGGCACTCGAGAGATTGGCAGGGGTGAAGGGGGTGGTGACGTCGAGATCCATGATCACGGTGATGTCCAGAAGGGAAGGACCCATGGGACCGTGACCAAAGGTGAAGGCATTCAGTGCATCGGACCAAAAGTAAGAAGGAGAGATAAGCAGAGGCTCGTTCTTCTTTATATCGGCGATGGAAAGGTTGAGACAGTGATCGATACCCTGTTTTACCCACAGATCAGCCTTTGCTTGGTGCATCCTATGGTACCATGATTTCCACCCTTGAAGTTTGTTGGGCCAAGATCTAAAACTATCCGACCAGCGAGATGGATCTACAAGAGTTTTCTTGAAAGGGATCCTAAAGGTTTCGGCTTCTATGAATTTGGCAGGGTCTTCATCTCCCATTGGGCCTAGAAAGTAAAACCTTGGGACGCCACTAGGGATCATGACTTGCGCCCTAAAAGACTGAAAAGAAGAAAAGACAAAATGAGAAAAGCTCTGGATCTAGATCTAGAATGATGGGGAAAGAAGGAAGAGAGTACCTTAGGGATGATGGACGGGAGGACTGGTAGCACCGGCGCTGGGTTCTCATCGGAGCTGGTGGAGTCTTGGTGGTCCATTGCAAACTCGAGGGAGTTGCGGCGACGGCGCAGGAGAGAGAAATTGGAGGCATGGAGGCTTGTGTGAGAATAAGGCTAGAGGAAGGTGATGAGGTCAAGGGACTTATATAGGGACCGGTGGTTGGTCGGTGGCTATAAATGCTGCGGGATACTAGGAGACAAATTCGGCGCGCGAAGATATCGTACCCCGAACTTGGGGGGCATGTGTTGACGCCAGAATTTTGCAGATCCTAGCTGGATGTGTGGCAACAAAAGTGGGCTTCGAAGAATATCTGGAAAACGCCCACCACAGAGGGAAAAGAGACCAAGCTGTTGGACCGAGTCGGTTTGTGTTTGGGATAGAATAGATTTATTTTGTTTCTTTCTAAGTAGAGTTTGTATCGGAGTCCGAGTCTTGCACGATTGGTGCCTTGGGTGTATAAATATAAACCCGGGTGCTTGTTACGAAACCCTAATCACAATCAATACAATTCTCGGCGCATCACCAACCTGTTTTCTTGACGGGTTTTCTTGTCTCGCGTGGGCTGCATCGGCACGATCTCCACGTACGGCGGGAAACTCGTCACCCAAGGTAATTGCCTAGCTTATCTAGTAACCTTCTCGTTTTGTACTTTGATCGAATTATCTCACTGTACGAATCGATTGAATCTGCTAATGCATTGCTAGAACAATTACTAGTTATCCGGTATATTAGATCTATCTAGATTTGCCGATTAGGACCGTTTTACCAGCTGTCTCAGTTAGGTCCGATCCTGTCATAATATCTGTTTGAAAGGCAAAATATAGATTTTTCGAGTATATTCGAGTCATCCTAGGTTCATCTGCCAATCAAGTGTTCCACTTAATCGCTTTGCTCTAAAACCTTATTGCTGTCTCGGTTAGATCCGATCCTACGGGTTTTATCGAAGTAGTTCTTTTGGATGTCATCTCAGTTATTTTTTTTATCTCTATCAGCCGATCGATTTAGAGTTCTTATTTTATAGATCTGTTTCTTCTTTCGTTTACAAGCAAGCCGATAGTGATAAGCCGAGCGTCTTTTAGCCGATTTTGTTATTCCTCTTGACTGTTCACTCGACATCTGATTGTCGGCTACGCATCGGCCTGTTTCATCAGGCTGGTGATCCAAAGGATTTAATCGTCTTTTTTGTCTTTGCTAGTTTGCAGGAAAACTGACTGGCACGCTTCGGGAATTTCACCGCGCACAGAGCTTTTGATCCTGCACTGGAGTTAAGCAGATCTCCCAGGTCACGTGTGAAGATTTTACATAAACACCTGACTACTGAGCGCAAGCACAAGTTCGAAGCTAGGAAGCATAAGCAGCATGAATGGTTCCAGAAGCCAAGGTATGACAACCCCCAGAAGTCACGCCGCCAGCCAACCATGCAGTACCGCCCCTCCAGTGGTGGACAACAACAGAAGCAGCCTACCCAGTCATACCGCAACACACCCCAGGGCTCTGGACAGCAGAGGAATACACAGAACTATGGAAGAGGACGTGTGAACCACATTGATGCCGCTGATGCTGAAGACTCTCTAGACATTGTGATCGGTGAGTTTTTAGTAAATGCAACACTTGCCACAGTTTTGTTTGATTCTGGAGCTTCGCATTCGTTTGTTTTTTTGAAGTTTGTTGCCAAGCATGGATTGCCTACTGTCGTGCTAAAAACCCCTCTTTTAACCAAATCCCCTGGAGGCACAATGAAATGTCTTTTTGGTTGTGAAGGGATTAAAATCTTTTTAAGTGGGGTAGAATTTTTGGCAAACTTAGTAGTGCTGAAATCAGAAGGGATAGATATAATTCTGGGAATGAATTGGTTAGCACAACACAAAGGAAATATATCCTGTGCTGATCAAAAGGTTACTGCCACCAATCACAAGGGAATTACTGTAGAGTTCCAAACCCGCCGTCTAACGGTTGAGTCTATGCTATGCAACCTACAAGCCACCTCATTAGAAGAAGTGCCTGTAGTTTGTGAATACCCGGATGTGTTTCCAAAAGAATTACCAGGAATGCCACCAGATAGAGATGTTGAGTTCTTGATCAACCTGATTCCTGGAGCAAACCCAATAGCCAAGAGACCATATCGGATGGCTGCCAATGAATTGACCGAATTAAAGGAACATATTAGAGAACTA
This sequence comes from Eragrostis tef, assembly GCA_000970635.1. Classification (NCBI taxonomy): domain Eukaryota; kingdom Viridiplantae; phylum Streptophyta; class Magnoliopsida; order Poales; family Poaceae; genus Eragrostis; species Eragrostis tef. The sequence continues at coordinate 118,395 of LAPY01000516.1, read as the reverse complement.
AAAGAGAAAGGTTTCATCCGCCCAAGCTAATCACCTTGGGGAGCCCGAGTCCTCTTTGTAAAGAAGAAGGATGGAAGCCTGAGGATGTGCATTGACTATCGATCATTGAATGAAGTCACCATCAAGAACAAGTACCCGCTGCCTAGGATTGATGATCTCTTCGATCAGCTTAAAGGATCCAAGTACTTCTCCAAGATTGACTTAAGATCAGGTTACTACCAACTAAAGATCAGGCACAGTGACATCATGAAGACAGCCTTTGTCACCCGCTATGGCCAGTATGAGTTTACAGTTATGCCATTTGGATTAACCAATGCCCCAGCATACTTCATGAATCTGATGAACAAGATTTTCATGGAAGAATTAGATAAGTTTGTCGCTGTCTTCATAGACGACATACTCATCTACTCAAAGAGCGCAGCTGAACATGAAGAACACCTGAGACTAGTTTTGGGAAGATTAAGGGAGCATGAGCTCTATGCAAAGTTCAGTAAGTGTGAGTTTTGGTTACAAGAAATTGCCTTCCTTGGACATATCATTAATGTAGAAGGAGTAGCAGTCGACCCCTCCAAAGTTGAAGCTGTTATCAACTGGAAGCAACTTACCAATGCGTCTGAAGTCAGAAGTTTCCTTGGATTAGCTGGTTATTACCAGAGATTTATAGAAGGATTCTCAAAGGTAGCCAAGCCAATGACAGAAATAACCAAGAAAGAAAAGAAGTTTCAATGGACTCCATTGTGTGAAGAGAGCGTCGAGAAGCTAAAATAAAGCCTCACAACAGCCCCAGTGCTTATATTGCCAGATATCCATAAATAATTTGGGGTATATTGTGACGCATCACGACAAGGGCTTGGGTGTGTATTGATGCAAGATGACCGAGTTGTCGCATATGCATCAAGACAGCTAAAGGTTCATGAGTTGAACTACCCTACTCATGACTTGGAATTAGCAGCAATGGTACAATCCCTCAAGATATGGAGACATTACCTTATCAGTAGTAAGTGCCAGATTTTCACTGATCACAAGAGCTTCAAGTATATCTTCACTCAACCAGAGTTGAATCTGAGACAGAGAAGATGGTTAGAACTCATCAAGGATTATAACTTGGATGTCCAGTACCACCCAGGAAAAGCCAATGTAGTAGCCGATGCATTAAGCCGCAAAGCTTATAACAAGACTTCGAGAGTTAGAAAAGTGAATCCAAAATTGACAGAAGAGATGGAAAGGTTGAACCTGCATGTTGCCACACCGGCAAAAGTCTTTGCCATGAGTGTGCAACCAACCTTGGAAGACCGTATTCGAAAAGCTCAAACAGATGATATGAAATGTAAGAAATCAAGGGACTTATGGGAGTAAACAAAGCCCCAGGATTCCAAATAGATGAACAAGAAACCCTTTGGTATGAAGATCGGATATGCGTACCAAACAAGGAAAAACTGAGAAAAGTCATTTTAGATGAAGCCCACAACTCAGCTTATTCAATCCATCCAGGAACAACGAAGATGTATCAAGACTTAAGGCAGAAATACTGGTGGGTAGGCATGAAAAGAGATATTGCAGAATTCGTGGCATACTGTGATATCTGCAGAAGAGTTAAAGCAGAACATAAGAGGCTAGCAGGACTACTACAACCCCTGCATATTCTAGTATGGAAATGGGATGAAATCACAATGGATTTCATCATCAGATTGCCACACACCAAGAAAGGAAATGATTCAATATAGGTCGTGGTTGACCGATTGACAAAAGTTGCCCATTTCATAGCCGTGAAGAATAACTATGCAGGAGACAAGTATGCACAACTTTACGTCGACAACATCCTGAAATACCATGGAGTACCTAGCAGAATTATAACTGATAGAGGCACTCAATTCACCTCAAAATTTTGGAAAAGCTTGCATGCGCTCCTTGGAACCAAGTTGGATTTCAGTTCAGCCTATCACCCACAGACTGATGGATAGACTGAACGAGTGAACCAAATATTAGAGGACATGCTTAGAGCCTGTGTGTTGACATACGGAAAGGATTGGGAGAAGAGTCTCTCCTTTGCTGAGTTCTCCTACAATAACAGTTATCAGGCAAGTCTACAAATGTCACCCTTGAAGCACTCTATGGCAGAAAATGCAGAACACCGTTAATGTGGTCAGAAGTTGGAGAACATTCATTCTTTGGTCCTACAATAATCAAGGACGCCGAACAACGAGTTGCAGCCATCAGGTAAACACTGAAGAACGAGTTGCATCCATCAGGGAAACACTGAAAGTTGCACAAAGTCGACAAAAGAGTTATGCCGACAGACGTCGAAGGGACCTCACCTTTGACAAAGGAGATCATGTGTACCTAAAGGTATCTCCTATACGTGGAACAAGACGATTCTAGATTCGTGGCAAGTTAGCCCCTCGATATATCAGACCCTTCGAAGTACTTAAGAAGATCGGAGCTGTGGCCTACCGTCTACAGCTGCCAAAAGAGCTATCCGATGTGCACCCTGTGTCTCAACTAAAGAAATGCCTTAGAGTACCTAATCATCAAGTACCAGTGGAGACTATGGACTTACAGCCAGATCTCAGGTATCAGGAAATACCTGTTAAAATTTTGGACGTCGTAACACGCCAAACTAGAAGAATAGTTGTAAGGTTCAGCAGAGTACAGTGGAGCAACCACAGTCAGGAAAGAGTTTCCGCACCTGTTCGAGGAACCCGCCGAATCTCGAGGACGAGATTCCCTTTAAGTGGGGTAGGTTTGTCACATCCCAAATTTCACCAAAAGAATAACAAAAATCAGTCATGGAAAATTTCATAGAATTTTAGGAACACATATAGAAGTTTTTTAAAAAAAATAAAAGTTCATATTTGCCTGTGATATCTGCAGAAGAGTTAAAGCAGAACATAAGAGGCTAGCAGGACTACTACAACCCCTGCATATTCTAGTATGGAAATGGGATGAAATCACAATGGATTTCATCATCAGATTGCCACACACCAAGAAAGGAAATGATTCAATATAGGTCGTGGTTGACCGATTGACAAAAGTTGCCCATTTCATAGCCGTGAAGAATAACTATGCAGGAGACAAGTATGCACAACTTTACGTCGACAACATCCTGAAATACCATGGAGTACCTAGCAGAATTATAACTGATAGAGGCACTCAATTCACCTCAAAATTTTGGAAAAGCTTGCATGCGCTCCTTGGAACCAAGTTGGATTTCAGTTCAGCCTATCACCCACAGACTGATGGATAGACTGAACGAGTGAACCAAATATTAGAGGACATGCTTAGAGCCTGTGTGTTGACATACGGAAAGGATTGGGAGAAGAGTCTCTCCTTTGCTGAGTTCTCCTACAATAACAGTTATCAGGCAAGTCTACAAATGTCACCCTTGAAGCACTCTATGGCAGAAAATGCAGAACACCGTTAATGTGGTCAGAAGTTGGAGAACATTCATTCTTTGGTCCTACAATAATCAAGGACGCCGAACAACGAGTTGCAGCCATCAGGTAAACACTGAAGAACGAGTTGCATCCATCAGGGAAACACTGAAAGTTGCACAAAGTCGACAAAAGAGTTATGCCGACAGACGTCGAAGGGACCTCACCTTTGACAAAGGAGATCATGTGTACCTAAAGGTATCTCCTATACGTGGAACAAGACGATTCTAGATTCGTGGCAAGTTAGCCCCTCGATATATCAGACCCTTCGAAGTACTTAAGAAGATCGGAGCTGTGGCCTACCGTCTACAGCTGCCAAAAGAGCTATCCGATGTGCACCCTGTGTCTCAACTAAAGAAATGCCTTAGAGTACCTAATCATCAAGTACCAGTGGAGACTATGGACTTACAGCCAGATCTCAGGTATCAGGAAATACCTGTTAAAATTTTGGACGTCGTAACACGCCAAACTAGAAGAATAGTTGTAAGGTTCAGCAGAGTACAGTGGAGCAACCACAGTCAGGAAAGAGTTTCCGCACCTGTTCGAGGAACCCGCCGAATCTCGAGGACGAGATTCCCTTTAAGTGGGGTAGGTTTGTCACATCCCAAATTTCACCAAAAGAATAACAAAAATCAGTCATGGAAAATTTCATAGAATTTTAGGAACACATATAGAAGTTTTTTAAAAAAAATAAAAGTTCATATTTGCTAAGCTAAATAATAAAGAAAAATGGAAATTTATGAAAGGAATTAAAACTGGAACTTGTCCACGTGGTTGTTAGATTAAGACTTGAATTTACAAATTTGAATCGAATTTATTTGAGTTGATTTGGACATGATTTGGATTTTCATTTGATTTCTCTATTTCCAGAAATGTTTGAACATTTTCTTCTTCCCTCCCGGCTACTGGGCCGCTTTCCCTCGGCCCATTTCTCTTTTCCCGCCGCTGGGCCGCGCTCCCTCTCTCTTTCCCTTCCCCTCAGGCCCGGCCGCGTCCAGCCCAACCAAGCCCTGGCCCGCGCGACGTCGTCTTCCTCCTCCCGCCCGCGCGCAGCCTTTCCTCGCCACGTGGCGCGCCGCGCCTGCCGCCCTGCCGCCCACCATCCCGCGCAGCATCTCGCCAACAGCGCCGCGCCGCATCCTTGCCAGCCCGCACGCAAGTGCGCCTGCAAAAGGGGGGCTTGCCCATGCCCGCCTGCCGCCGAACTTGGCCGCCACGAAATCGCTTCATCTCGCCGAGGACTGGACCCCGCAGCTCTTCCCGCCTGAACGCAGCATCGCTGCAGCTTCCCCTCACCCTCCGTGACGCGCCGCTCCGAGCCAAAGCCCCGAGTTCCAAGGCCGCAGCATGTCACACCCTAAAATTTCCGTTTTGGGATGTGAACCGTTTTTCACCTTTAAATCACAATTGTCAATATTTTCAAAGGTCTATTCTTAAGTTTTATTTCAATTGAATTTATTTTGTCTTATCAAATGTTTGCCCCAAATTATTTCTTTTATTTTAATTCAAATATTATTTAAAATAATTTGACTATGAAAATGTTTAAATAAGCAATATTTTAGTTTTACTCAAAACTTTGAAAATGCTTGTCTTCAATTTCTTGTGTTTTCTTTAAAATGTTTTGAGGCCTTTTATTATTTTATAAACTAGAAAATACCCTTCCTAAATGGTCCTCTACTCATCCACCTAATTTTGGCCTTAATCCTTTTTCCTACGTCTCTCTCTCGTGTGAGAACAACCAGGCCCTCAGCCACGTCAAACTCAGCCGCCCAAAGAAACGTACATGTCGATCCTTTCTTCTTCCCCTGGAGCTGCTTGTTCCTTCCCCATGGCTGCCACAACCAAACTCACACTAATCCCCAAACAAAACAGAAATGACACCACGCCAAACCTTAAAATTGGTAGGTCCATTCAATCCTCTTAAGGCCATGCATCAGACCTCTTCATGGCTGGCAGTTTCTCCTCACGCCCTGCCCTTTTCTCTCCCTGTCTTGGCCTATATAAGCACCTCCAGGCGTCCCTTGTGCTGGCTGACGACCTCCCTTGACCCCTCCTCTTCATTCTCATCAAGTAGCCACGAAATCATTGTTGTTTGTCTGCTGCGTCCATCCATGGCGTCCCCAATTGGCATCGGCGTTCCTGGTGATTCGTCTAATGGAATGCCCCCAAATTTTACCGGCAGGTGCGCCTCATTCTCCTCTTCACATATCCAAATTTCAAATCCAGGAGATCTCCGATGCATCTTCAATCTGATTCGCCATCATCTCTGCCTATCTGTTCATGTCCAGCCGCGACGCCTGGTCGGCATCAACGTTCCCGGCGATCTGTCAAGAGAAACGTGCCTATATTTTACCAGGAGATGCGCGCTGTCACCCTCTACAACATATCCAAAGATAACATCCAGAAGAGTTCTGACGCGACCAGGATCATGTTGGCCATGACCCCTGCTCCCGATTTCTGGATCTGCCCTGCACGCGCCATGGTAATACTAACCTTGTTCCAGCCAGTATATTTGCTTCCCTGATGCACAAATCATGCCATCCTGTGTTCGATCCATTTTTCTTTCATGTCACAGGAGGTTGCTTTGAGATGCAGAGCGATGAATCCATGAACGCCATTCCCTCTGATCCCTGGTTGTTCGCGCCCAGCCGCGCGATCTCTGATTGGCACCTGCGTTCCCAGCGCTCCAATGCACCAAATGCCACTAAATTCATGCAACTGGTCCTTCTATTGGTCTAAAACATCTCCAAGAAACAGTTTGTCCAGAGGTGAACCAACGCCGACGAATTTGAGGTCGCCGTTGCCGTTGTCGTGTCTGCTCATGTCCAGCACGCACAACTGCAATTCCGCCCGTGTTCTAACGCTTTGATTCCCTGTTCAGGTCATTACAATACAAAAGCACCAAGCCATCCTGATGTTACACGTGAGTACAAACATTTCTGATAAGTTTCTTTTGTGATACCAGAATCCAGTCTCCAAAAACGCAATCGTCCTCATCATGCTCTCGGAACATCCACGTATGGGTCTTGACAGCAATCTTTATTGTTTTGCCGCCTCCTCATCTGATATCTTGAATGATAAACCAAACCACTAAATTTATGGTTCCATGTTCTACAGTGTGCTATCATCTTCTCACGAGAAAACTACCAATGCTGCCATTACCCGTTGAGGCCATGTCGTTCCGCCATCACCCTAGACCACAAAGCTTTTCTGTTATTGCATAAACCTGTGGTGAGCTCATTGTATCCTTGTTTCACGCCCTATTTCAGAATGAGCTCATGTTGCATATTTTATTCTTAGCTTGTATGTTTGTTCTTTATGTGTGCGAATAGGAATACAAGCTCGGAAATACTACAAGGATCATGAAGATCATTTAGTATCCTAGTTATAAATGATTTGTTTGCAAACATGCATGCTTGAGTCAAATGAATGCGAACCTATTTGTAGGGTTTACTAGATTATTTCCATATCATTCCTTATCGCTCTAGTTTCCTTTACTTGTTTATGGGTAGTATTTGCTTAGCCTTGCTATGAGTTGGTTTGGGTATCATGTTAACATGATTAATTGAACTTATGTCACTTGAGGGTTGAATGGTAATACTTAGCAACATGAATGGAGATAGGGATTTGGGTGATTGTGGTATGGGAGCTGTGCTGGGGTTACCGGCAGATTTGGTTTTGTTGATCACCTAAATCTAAGGACCGGTTCGTGGAGCGATCACCCATGAAAACCGTACAGCCACGAGTCCAATAATGAGCGCGGTCTGGCGTATTACATTGTGGAGACCAGTTCTGTGCGTGCCAAACGATGGTGCGAGGAAGGCGGGGTACGCCGGAATCGTCGGGAGAGAGATATGTGGAGACAGGAGGGGTACTCCTCGGAACCATCTGGCACAAGAGGGGGCCTCTAGGGAGTAATCTTATCGGTGAAACCTAAGTGGGCACGTACAAGCTGGAGGAAGCTATAGAAAGCCTTGTTGTGATCTCCTGGCCGCACACTTGTGCATGTGTTTGGCCGACATGGCATAAAGGAGATTTTAGTTCACCTGGCAACAGGGGATGGAATCACAACTCGTGGGAAAATGTGTACAACCTCTGCAGAGTGAAAACTGTCATGACAGCCGTGCTCACGGTCAAGAGCGGCATGGACCCTCACACGATTAGTTGGGTATGATGGCTGGATGGGCAATCACAGTGGGGAACTGTGATTGGGTACAGGTGGAGTAACCTGTAGAGACGACAGGGTGGTTGGAATCCTTGATCTTGGCAAGGTGGAGTAACTTTGGCCGTTTGGAGGTATATATCACATAATAAATAGGAGCTGCTTTATGAAATGTTTTACTTAACCGTATTTATGCAAATGAACCCTTGATAGCCTTTCTTGCTTTTAGCCGACATGTTGAGTACTCTTTGTACTCACGCGGACCCAAAACCATCTTTTGTTTGTTGCTCAGTGAACGAAGACATCAAGGACTACAAGGAGGCGAAGAAGCGATGTTCTAGGCATGCGGTCTTCCGGTCGACTTCCTGTGGAGTTGAAGGACGCCAACGCTTAGATTTTATTTCCACTGCAATGTAATCTTTCCTTTTAGACCTCTTGGTCATTCTTGTAATAAAGTTATCGATTTAATAAAGATATTGTTCTTTTATCACATATATTGTCCTGTGATGTGGACTAGGGGTCTGATCTTCTGAAAGGTTCTGATAACTCTCGATTTGGTGGAGACTTGACACACGTCGATCCGGCTTCAGAACAACACGTCCCAAACACCGCAATCGCAGCACCACGTCTCCTCAGGTTATCGACCGGCGGTGCTCGGTTGACCTCGCCCAGAAGACTTATCCTTGCTTGCGAATCGAAGAACACAAGCAAGAACACAGTAGATTGCAACCAAATTTACTGAAAACTGTATTAAGCTCACAAATTGGGGTCTCACAAACCGATGAACGGCGAAACTGTCAAAGCAGAATAATCTAAGCAAAACC
>LAPY01000516.1:73089-98938 GCA_000970635.1 Eragrostis tef | reverse complement strand
ACTTCGTATAATGTATGCTATACGAAGTTATTACGAATTAAACTTTATTTAATACAAGATTCTTTTTGTTTAGACCCCTCTAAATTTAAGCGCTAAAGCGCCGAACGCGCGGAACCGAGTTGTTGACACCCAAAATTGGCATATGCACACTGCAAATTTGTAAGTTCATAAACTGGTCAGGCCGATTTTCCACAGACAACGCCGCAAGTTGCAAGTTTGCGGATTGCACATTCGCGTGCTCGTGTTAGCGACGCGTTTTTGCGTCAACAAGAGTCTAACAATTTCGCCGGATTAATTAACCGGCGGTGATGAGCTTCCGGTGATTCGTGTATCTGGCGATGGACGACGTCCACGTCCGCCGTCGCACCTACGTACAGCCTACTTAACATCGACGTGTCGTGCCTGTTTCGCCGCCCACCGGAGAAGGAGACCACCACCGGCGCGCCGTTCGGATCATCACCAATCAATGGAGTCGTCGCCCCTGCCGGACCTGGCCATGAGCTTCTGCCTGGTACGCAATGGCTACAAAGAAAGCTCAGCACGTTTGAGCCCACATTTGAGCTCGTGGCCGGCCAAATGGAACACCATCGATTGAGCCCGGTGCCTGGACATACAGTCGAGCCCGCAAATAGCTAAATCAAGCTTTGCTACATGTGTTGTGCCCTTGCGCTTTGGGACGGTCCTGCTTAGGGATAGAAAGGGAGGTGGCGAGGCGAGCTGAGCTGGTTTCGCCTCGGGGCGCTGAACAGGGAGGGAAGAGGAAGAAGACCAGAGGTGGCCGCAGGTGGCAGGCAGTAGCGCTTCGTAGACTCTTGGTGAGCTTTTTCTTCTTCGTACGTATAACACGTCCTTTACATTTTGTAATTGTCACCTTGTTGCCCTTCTTCAATTCAATATAATGTACCCCAAAAAAAAATGTGTCGTAGCTGTGATTCTCGTCGATGGCACGACGAGGATTTTCCAGACTACACCACCGCATTGCCCGGCCCTCTCGTACTTGGTGACGACGTGTGTGTTAGGCCGTGCCAAAAGCCCGTGCCGGGGGCGGCCGTGAAATGGCCAGACCCAACAAGTCCCAGGACTAGATGATCCACACTTGCGCCCTTTCACGGCCGGCGTCTCATTTGTTGCTCCCATGGTCGACGAAGGTAGGACGTACGGCAAACCCGGCTGCCAGGCCGATCGAACGGTCGTGGCCGGACCGAACCCATTTTCTGGCAATTCACCTAAACGAATGAAAATTACAGTGTGATTCGATCGCTGCTGCGTGCCGGACTGCCGGTGACAAACCGCGTGGCAAACTTGGAGGCTGCGTTGGGTGGTTGGTCGGAGTGTGGTTTCACTTCACGACCACCGTGAAGCTCGGGGCGGCGCGCGCCGAACTTGGAGGCGATCTATAACTGTGCAAGTTTCGTCGCCAGGGCGGAGCGGCCGGACGGACAGGAAGGTACTCATCGTCGCCGTCCACGTACGGTGGCCGGCCGGCCGGGTGGCTTAGACCAGAAACAGTACCTACTGAACGCAGCCGGGGACACCATGGATGCGCCTGCTGCCTTCCATCCCGTAGACTACGAACTCCGGCCACGACAGCGCCCTTCGCGTTCGTTCCCTAGTATGGATGGACAGGGGGGGCATCACTTTTTAGACAAAAAGGAATCCCGTACGTAGCATACTTCTCAGTCAGAGTCACATTTTTTCCTCGATCTGTTTCATGAGAAACCCTTGTCTGTTTGCGCCTCCTCTGTTGACTGTTTTCTCCCCTTCAGTTCGCGTGGTGGTACAAGAGGTAGCGGATGGCCGCCGGGGACAGCTAGCATCCAGCGCCAGGCCGTACAAGATGCCCGACCTCTCTGCACCGGAATCTCTACTGTGGCCACCAGAACGCCGTACGTACGTCTGCGAGCAGCATACGAATCAGGCGCGCGAAACGGGGCACGAGTCCAACGCGTCCGCTGCTGGCCGCGACGTTGAGGCCGGTGTCGTGTTGTTGCCCACTGGCCGGCGCTACCATTCTGTTCCACGTACTACCTCCGTCTCAAAATGTAAGTTTTTTTTTACTTTTGAAGATCACGTTTGACCATTCGTCTTATTAAAAAATTATAAAAATATTCAATATTTTGTTATAATTTGGTTTATCATTAGATATACTTTAAGCATGCCTAATTTGTTTTATATTTTTTTGAAATTTTTTGAATAAGACGAGCGGTCTAACGCGACATGCAAAAGTCAACAAATGCTTATATTTTGAGACGGAGGGAGCACTACTTCTCTCTCTGTCGACATCGACGTAGGCGCGTTCGCGTTTAAAATTTAGAGAGTTATAAAAAAAAATTATCATTTAAAAATATTAAATAAAGTTTAATTATAAAACTAGCTACAGAACTCCTGGTCTAATTCACGAGACGAATCTAATTAGGGTAAGCAAGGTGTGTTTAGACGATGATGATTACTGTAGCATTACTGTAGTATGACTGTAGCAAAACATAGATTAATTAGACTCATTAGATTCGTCTCGTAAAGATGTATCCATCTGTAAAAAGGTTTTGTCATTAAATTTTATTTAGTACTAGATTTTCTTTGTTTAGAGCCCTATAAAATTTAGCGCTAAAGGAAACAAACAGGATCTAAGCTAGCCCCACGGGACTGACGGGGCTCGAACCCGCAGCTTCCGCCTTGACAGGGCCTAGAAAAAACTAATTCCCTTTTTCAATGGCAGTTCCAAAAAAACGTACTTTCCAAAAGTACCTTACCGGATTCCCGGAGATGAAGAAGCCTCTCAGTCGTATACAGTGAGACTAGTAAGTACTAGTATAGCATACCATATTGATGTGCCGCTCGCCGGCGCTCGCGCGCGTGACGAGGAACAGTACGGCGACCAAGGCCTCCCTCCCTCTTCAGCGCGGCGCGTCACCTCCTCGATCGGCGACGCGCACGGGCACGGCCCTTGCGTCGGTGGCCGGCGTCCTGGTCACCATGCACAGCGCAGATGCGTAGTAGATGACGGCCAGCTCGATCGGTCGCTCGCTCGCTCGGCCGCTGGTGTGCAGCAGCTAGCGTGACGATAAGATATAGAGCAGTCAGATCAGTGCATGGTTGGGCGCTGGCGAACCTACTCAACGGCGACGGGGACCGACCGACGCCATCGATGCGTCTGCTGCTAACTTCCGATCCCGTACACAGGCACTACGAGCGCTGGCCACGACAACCAGAAAGCGCTTCCAGATGAGCTGCGCGTTCCCCTGTTTCCTCTGTTTTCTCGTGGTAAAGCTAGATTTTTCGATCTTGTGACATCTCTCTGCCATCTCTTCCCTGCTCGTACAATCCGTTGACGGCGACCAACAGAGGCTCGGCTTCCATGAAACCCGAGGCCCCTTGTGTTGTACCTCGTTATTCCCATGGTCCCGTGCACGATGCTAGCCTCGACGAAGTGGGTGCAAATTTGTTTCTCTTTCTCAAAGTTCGTCATCGATATGTCGAAGCAGCGGTGGGGTGGAAGCGTGGACCTCTCGGTACACTGGTTATGAGGGGCAATCTTTTTGGGAGCAACCAAAAAATTATGAGAGACAATTTTTCTCTTATTTTCCAACAGTCCCCTCCTAAAATTAGATCAAAACACTTTTTTTTTTGAGAACGTGCGGAGCACATATTTCATTAAGAAGAAGAAGAGTTACAAACTATTACAAGGGACCCGAAAGCCTAGCAACATGAAAGGAAATACATGACAGAGAAGCTACTAGCAGCACTACGACCTACGCCGACTACAAGGCCTCCTTGACACGCCTCGACGAAAAGAACCATCACACCTTCATGACCTTCAAAAATACCCAGTGATGAACCTCATCTGGGTAAGAGCAACCGATTGATAAGCTTGGAAAAATGCACACTCCAAAGCTACAGCGACCAGCGACCAAAAGAAGACAGGACCTTGAAGCGGTGAGCGATTCCATAGAGGCTGTCACAAGAGGGACTCATAGCCCATCGCAGATGGCATGACCAGCAATGACCAACGAACGCCCTGGGTGTGTAAAGACCAAAAGAGCACCACACCAAAAGACAGAAGGCACAAACTGAAGCGACCAAAGCAGCCTGCAAGCGACCTGCAAGTGCAATGAAGCGACCAAAGCAAAAATGAAGCGACCTGATACGACCAAAGCGACCTGCTGAAGCGACCAGCAAGCACAAGTGAAGCGACCAAAGTGACCTGCAGGCGCAAGTTGAGCGACCAAAGCGACCGACACAACCAACAAACTCACATCGGAGTTTTCCGGCGAAGAAGAAGCCGGTGAGCATGACCTGCCACCCGACTCGACAGCGGCCTACACTACACAACACCAAACGCATGAACGGCGAGCCACGGCAGTTGACCAAGACGCCGAAGATCAAGCCACCTCAAGCACCATCCCGCGAACGACCTGCAATGCAACACCTCCAACGACCACCACCGAGCAGAACCACCAGCCACCCACCCACTAATGCTACCAGAAGAAGAAGGGACCGGATCCAAGCAACAGATGGCCGGACTCACGGCCCGGCGATCAGCGACCAGCACGGTGCCTAGGACACACGCCGACGAGTAGGCTTGAACAGGGGCTGACAGAGGGCCAGATCCGCAGCCCGGCGACCAAATCGACCCACGCACGGATCCGGCTAGCTTTTTTTTTGAGAACGTGCGGAGCACATATTTCATTAAGAAGAAGAAGAGTTACAAACTATTACAAGGGACCCGAAAGCCTAGCAACATGAAAGGAAATACATGACAGAGAAGCTACTAGCAGCACTACGACCTACGCCGACTACAAGGCCTCCTTGACACGCCTCGACGAAAAGAACCATCACACCTTCATGACCTTCAAAAATACCCAGTGATGAACCTCATCTGGGTAAGAGCAACCGATTGATAAGCTTGGAAAAATGCACACTCCAAAGCTACAGCGACCAGCGACCAAAAGAAGACAGGACCTTGAAGCGGTGAGCGATTCCATAGAGGCTGTCACAAGAGGGACTCATAGCCCATCGCAGATGGCATGACCAGCAATGACCAACGAACGCCCTGGGTGTGTAAAGACCAAAAGAGCACCACACCAAAAGACAGAAGGCACAAACTGAAGCGACCAAAGCAGCCTGCAAGCGACCTGCAAGTGCAATGAAGCGACCAAAGCAAAAATGAAGCGACCTGATACGACCAAAGCGACCTGCTGAAGCGACCAGCAAGCACAAGTGAAGCGACCAAAGTGACCTGCAGGCGCAAGTTGAGCGACCAAAGCGACCGACACAACCAACAAACTCACATCGGAGTTTTCCGGCGAAGAAGAAGCCGGTGAGCATGACCTGCCACCCGACTCGACAGCGGCCTACACTACACAACACCAAACGCATGAACGGCGAGCCACGGCAGTTGACCAAGACGCCGAAGATCAAGCCACCTCAAGCACCATCCCGCGAACGACCTGCAATGCAACACCTCCAACGACCACCACCGAGCAGAACCACCAGCCACCCACCCACTAATGCTACCAGAAGAAGAAGGGACCGGATCCAAGCAACAGATGGCCGGACTCACGGCCCGGCGATCAGCGACCAGCACGGTGCCTAGGACACACGCCGACGAGTAGGCTTGAACAGGGGCTGACAGAGGGCCAGATCCGCAGCCCGGCGACCAAATCGACCCACGCACGGATCCGGCTAGCAAACGAGACCCTGTGCGGATTTGGCCGGCAGTGAGGGCCTCACGACCAAGAGTCCAAGGGGTCCAATTACTGCTCGGCCGGCGACGCTCACTGCAGCGTGACAGATAAGTTTCGCACTACTTCGGAGGCACGCACGACCAAGCCCTTCACAGTCATTGCTTCCTTTTCTTCAGTTTAGCACCATGCATGTTGCCCTAACGCATGCTTCCTTCTCTCATGCATGCTTTCGACAAGTACATGCCCACAGTAAATTCAAAATGTTCAACAACTTGATAAAGTTGACCAAGTTTAACAAGATTTTTTTATGAGGCATTTTTTCTAACATTAATTTACAGATCAACCACAAAAGTGATGTACTCCAGATTGATCACATAAGTGACGATTATTATTTCTATTTCTACAAGGAACTGTCAGGTTTTACGTACCGTTACGGTTTGTACCTTCTAAGAATAACAAAATGGAAATAAAACTTCTAGAATCTTGCCCTCTCAAGGGTCATTGGTCCTTCTATACAAACAGTGCCAAAAACAAGGGAGAGGGGGGGGGGCATATGGGCCTCAATGCTTTGGTTGGTTGCTTATTGGTACATAAGATTCGACGCCTAATCATTTTTAAAATTATAGAGAGGGACTAGGACTAGTGTACTATGTTTTGGTTTCCTGTTGATTTAATCAAGAGTTTGATCTATGGAACAATTTGGCATTTGCGTACTGAGAGCTCGTTCTCAGTTCGAATGTCCTATAGTTCGTCCATTAATTCCATTCATTTGGTGATCTACAAGCAAACAAAAAATTAAAGCTGTTTTGTGCCCTGCGACTGTTAGAAGTGATTCATTTGTTGTTGGTTCGCCTATTTGCTAATCACCGGGGTGCTATATGTTCCAAAATATTGATCGCATGATCTTCTCTACAAGAATGCCACACGAGAATACATTACATTTACCAGATTGTAAGCTATCCTCGCCTTGCCGATCATAATCATTCACTTGGTGTGGACATTAGGCATCGACACACACCTAAATTTTATATGAAACTATATTTATTTTTTCATGTAAAAGTTTACTGTGGATCAGTAATGCATACTAGCTATGGTCCAAGGTATTTGGCTACACATTATTCCACCTTTCATAAGAAATCCCAAACTATGAAGGGTTGTTCTGCTTAATTTGATGAATCGATTACTATAGCCTAATCAAAGAAATAATGGAGGAATTAAAGAAGGTTGACCCAAGAAAATGGTTCAACCATCAGAGATATGTCCTTTTATTTGAAAAGTTAAGTATACTATACCTATACTACATGGGGTAATTGCAAATCAACAACACTCGAAGTCCAATTGTGAAATGACCATCGATTTTCAGATTTTATGATTTCATCACTGTTTTAGAAAATCTATGGTGATATTGCAAAATATTTCGTGATTTCACCATAAATTTTAAAATCTGTGCTGATTTTGCAAAATATGAAAAATTGATGGTTACTAGTATGATCAAGATATGGCAACGAGATCTCGTTAGCACTTGGAAATCGGATCAAAATATGAAATCTCCCAACTGTTAGAACTTGGAAGATGATCGAGACATGGTTTCTCTTGTGACGCTCGCCCCATGCATGCATCCGGGCCGGGCCGCAGACCTAAGCCATGGATTGAGCAAGACAGCAAAGCGCAGCGTGTCACCTGTGGCCTCCGGGAGCAAGAGGATGGAACCAAGGGCTGGCCGGCGGGCGCGCGGTGGCGCTCTGACGAGACGAACGACGGTCGCCATCTGAAATGACGACCACCCCCTGGGTACCTTGACGCTGCAGGATCCGATTTCTAGCAGCAGTGCCAGCAGGAAGATAGTACGGATCGAGACGGGCCAGCTGGCCGGCGGGGCCGCGCCTCCGCGCCACGTCGCGTGACTCGCTTCGTCCTCTTATTACACCAGGACGCGCGCGCCCCTTGCGTCGGTGACGGACCGAGGCGGCCGGAGGCGTACGAGAGGCCGTCGTCCAGGTCACCACACGGCGCGCAGATACGTATATAGATGACGGCACGGCAGCTCGCTCGATCGCTCAGCGACCGTGCCGCTTGCATGGCCGGTGGTGGTGTGCAGCAGCGTGACTACAAGATAGATGTAGCAGTCACTGCTTGGTTGCGAGGATTAGTTATTACGTTGTGCGCCGGCGAATTATATGAGACGGCCGGTGGCAAGAGGGCTTCGAATTAAGCAGCTAGCAGCACAAACCTTTGGGACGCATGCATGAAAACATCCAGAAGCGTCGTCGTCCCCTGTTTGTTGATCATCACCCTTTGGTTTCAATCTGCCTCAAAATATATGTGACTTCAGAGCTAGCGTTTCGACACCACACGAACGTACGATAACAATCCCGGTTGTTACATTCAACCAAATCCTTGCGCAGCAACCACCCTGTAATACACGACACGTTCTCATCACCTCCTATCTGTTGGGAAACAGGATACGCTATGCTAGCATAAAACAATTTTCCCCATGATAGAAACCTTACAATTCGGTGGTGTCTATACCGACAATCAGGCACTGGGGAAGGAAGGGCAAGTAATGAACAAGAAGCGGTTAGGGATATTTCAGGCTTCCGCAGTTTTTTTTTTTTTTTGCTACCACCCCAGCTATGCTTATCTCAAATACAACCTCACTCACTGCCTATATATATACCCAGAAGGAAAAAGGGAGGGGGGGAGGGGGGGCATGGCCCCTTGGCTAGCATTAAACCCGAGGTACGCAGGAGTAATCTTAGCCTCATCACGAAAGAAATAAGGGTAGAACTTGGCCTCATCACTGAAAAAGTGCATTGCCCCTCTTGGTTAGCATTAAACTCAAACTTTAAACTCTAAACGCAGGAAGATGGTACGGATCGAGACGGGCCAGCTGGCCGGCGGGGCCGCGCCTCCGCGCCACGTCGCGTGACTCGCTTCGTCCTCTTATTACACCAGGACGCGCGCGCCCCTTGCGTCGGTGACGGACCGAGGCGGCCGGAGGCGTACGAGAGGCCGTCGTCCAGGTCACCACACGGCGCGCAGATACGTATATAGATGACGGCACGGCAGCTCGCTCGATCGCTCAGCGACCGTGCCGCTTGCATGGCCGGTGGTGGTGTGCAGCAGCGTGACTACAAGATAGATGTAGCAGTCACTGCTTGGTTGCGAGGATTAGTTATTACGTTGTGCGCCGGCGAATTATATGAGACGGCCGGTGGCAAGAGGGCTTCGAATTAAGCAGCTAGCAGCACAAACCTTTGGGACGCATGCATGAAAACATCCAGAAGCGTCGTCGTCCCCTGTTTGTTGATCATCACCCTTTGGTTTCAATCTGCCTCAAAATATATGTGACTTCAGAGCTAGCGTTTCGACACCACACGAACGTACGATAACAATCCCGGTTGTTACATTCAACCAAATCCTTGCGCAGCAACCACCCTGTAATACACGACACGTTCTCATCACCTCCTATCTGTTGGGAAACAGGATACGCTATGCTAGCATAAAACAATTTTCCCCATGATAGAAACCTTACAATTCGGTGGTGTCTATACCGACAATCAGGCACTGGGGAAGGAAGGGCAAGTAATGAACAAGAAGCGGTTAGGGATATTTCAGGCTTCCGCAGTTTTTTTTTTTTTTTGCTACCACCCCAGCTATGCTTATCTCAAATACAACCTCACTCACTGCCTATATATATACCCAGAAGGAAAAAGGGAGGGGGGGAGGGGGGGCATGGCCCCTTGGCTAGCATTAAACCCGAGGTACGCAGGAGTAATCTTAGCCTCATCACGAAAGAAATAAGGGTAGAACTTGGCCTCATCACTGAAAAAGTGCATTGCCCCTCTTGGTTAGCATTAAACTCAAACTTTAAACTCTAAACGTACCCGTGGGACGTCGGTGGTCACATACAAAATCCAAGCCTTGACAATAGTGGATGCACACCTGTTTCACTTTCTCGAAACTCGTCAGCAGTACATTGAAGCAGCTATGGCGGGCGTCGACGTCTTACTACCCTGTCGTCAGTGTTTTAGATCAGTGCATAGCTGCCGGGCTGAAAAAATATATACTTTTTGAGCATACTCAAACCCGTCTCCTATCCACCTCTTCAGTGATGACTGATGAGGCCAAGTAGTGGCAACCATTTTATACCAAAAACAATTAATTTTAGTTTTAAAATTATAACAACAACCCCTTCGCAAAAGGAAAAAGGATAGCGACCCTTTTGTAAAAAAATAGTTGTTTTGACTTTTAAAGTTATAAGAACGATACGGAAGGACCTAGCTGAGTGATTACAAAAGCCTTAAAAACCTGAGGTCATATGTTCAACTCCTCATGAGAACGAATTTTGTAAGATTTAATAACATTGTGCTTTTAGCGGTAGGCGTCGTGACCGTGGACAGCGAGACGCCAGTGGTGATTTCGTCAATCTCGAGAATTTGCCGGCTCAGTCTTCGAAGATGATTATGAGGGTAGAGTTTGCGTATGTGGGTTCATAAAGATGAGTGTGTATGCGATGTGGGTGTTTGAATTATACTGTATAATAGAAAAGTTATAACATCAATCCCTTCGCAAAAGATAAAACAGAACATTTCCCCTAACAAGCTCAGAGTCACATTTTCCTATACGTGCCTCCAACTGCGTGCCTCTTGAAAGCCTTCTCTATTCGCTTCAAAATAAACATTGATGGTGCTTTTCTGGAGGGGCTAGAAATTGGTTCGTTGGGCTTTCTGTAATGTTTCCTCTGCCAAAATCTCTTTCGCTTCTGTATAATTGGAAAGCGCATTAACATAGAAAATGCAGCATGCAAAGGTGAGAACATATAAGTTTCGGTCATAGCATCATGATAAAATTGTGCTAAGTGGCACAGGGACATGCAAGGCATATTCTCTTACACAGAAGAAGAGAAGCTGCCTTGCCATCATCAAAAAGGGGGCTACTATATACTCAAGCAGATTCGTCTGGTTGGATATGTGGGTTGTTACGATTTAAGTGTAATCCCTCTAGTCGTCGATACAACTGGAACTCTAAAGTTGTTTGTGATCCAAGTCGCTATGCGATATTATGTATATATGTTCAAACAGTACTAACATCAATCCACCATGGTATATTCATCGTGAGAGGCTTAATGCTTATCCTCTAACTCTTCAAATGTCAACGCTACTGCAGATTTAGTTAGGCGTATCTGTAGACTGTAGAAAACTTATAGGATCACTAAACTCAAATATGGATCACATAGGGTACCTCTTATAGAATAGTAGGCCATCAAACTAGTTAATGGTTGTACCTAGCTCTTGCAAGTGTTGAGAATAGACAGAATAGATCATATATAGCATAATTAATATACCAAGTTAGGCTCCACAGCTTGTATATTTACTTATTTAGTGAATTGTTTGGCCGTGTTGAATGCGCTTACAGATTCGATCCCATTAGCTATCTAACTTCTACTGACATCGATCAGTTCCTTCCACACTGCCTTCCAGGACACCGCTGAAGGGAATGTTGAAACGGCCAGGTCACATGCAATGCAAGTAACCTAAGGTCAACCAATGCAAAACCGCGTCTCTCACCCTATATAGTATCCGCGTAATCGAGCCTCGCACGGCAGGATCCGAGGATCGGTAGCTGCAGGGTGTTCTGACCTCGCCGAGAGCAGCAGCAGGTCTGGGAAGGAAGGCTGACGGCCACTGAACTTCGCCAGGTAAAGATCGATTTCGCCTCTCCCCTCTTCAAAATGTTATCCTACCGTTCTTCAAAGTTGCAACCCTGCATCTAGCTAAATAGGTGAATTTAATATCTAACATTTGATAACTAAAGAAGCGAGAATCTACGTCAGCAACAGAAATGCCACGTCAAAATAGGTGAATCTACGTCAGAGGAATGGAGATCCAATCCTAAAAGCAGTTTTAATACCGAGAAAGAAAAGTGGAAAAGGAAAAGAGGTTCCCACTCCCTAAACAGATAACAGATCTCCATAGACTTCGTTTAGGGGGATAAAGAAATAGGCTTCACACAACCGAGCCTATTCCAAACACCCCTATATGGAACCCGCTTTGAAAGTCTGCTAAGCCCCTGGATTACAAAACCATGAGTACATTCGTAGTCTAGTCTAAATGACCTCCTACCCAGTTATGAATGTGGTATTGGTGACATGACACTTTTTTTTCTTTGACGTGGCAAGTGGCAACAGAATGATTAATTGGATAGTATGTTCCTTCTTTCTGCTGAGGGCATTTGGATTGTGTAATGGACTTTGGAGGGTTGGATTCATGGTTTTATTATTGCATAGTGGACCAGCTGGGCATTCTAAAGAAAAGTTGAGAGATGCTATCTGGACTCTTCCTTATATTATTTAATGAGGTTTGCTAAGTTCTCAGTTAACCATGAGATTTATCAAATGTATACATGGAACGTTTTTTTCTTGATGATGGAGCTTTCTTTTTAGTCACGTTGGAACACTTAGCTATATTTTCTCAATTTTTTTGGAACTGTTTTCTCTTGAAGGTGAAATGTTTTTTTGATATGATTGGAACTTTTTATAAAGTAGCAGGAGCGTATTGGATGTATGTCTAGAACTTTTTTTCTTGTAGATGGAGCATTTTTCTTTTCTTATTGAAAGATGAAACATTTTGTATTAGAGCTAAAACTTGACAGATGTACATATGGAACTTTTTACATGCAATAAATAAATTTTTTATTTTATTGACTAAGTGATAAGTGAAAGTTTCGTCCCTGTTTAATGTGTATTAGTGTATATAAACTATACTCCATGAGCCAAATAGGGGAACCGTGGAAAAATCGCTCTACCATGGCAGTTGTGGGGTCCGTAGCAGATGTTAGAGCATCTCTAAGAGAACTCCATAAAATTGGCCCTATAAACTTATTTTAAGGAGCAGCCAAAAAATTATGAGGGGCAATTTTCCATCCCTCTTCCAACAGTTCCTCCCTAAAAGTAAATCAAAACAATTTTGATTGCGCCACATCAGCATTTGGAGCCACAAAAACATTAATTCTAGTGAAAAAAGAAGGAATGTGGGCCCTAATTCTTCGGAGATCCAATCCTAAAAGCAGTTTTAATACCGAGAAAGAAAAGTGGAAAAGGAAAAGAGGTTCCCACTCCCTAAACAGATAACAGATCTCCATAGACTTCGTTTAGGGGGATAAAGAAATAGGCTTCACACAACCGAGCCTATTCCAAACACCCCTATATGGAACCCGCTTTGAAAGTCTGCTAAGCCCCTGGATTACAAAACCATGAGTACATTCGTAGTCTAGTCTAAATGACCTCCTACCCAGTTATGAATGTGGTATTGGTGACATGACACTTTTTTTTCTTTGACGTGGCAAGTGGCAACAGAATGATTAATTGGATAGTATGTTCCTTCTTTCTGCTGAGGGCATTTGGATTGTGTAATGGACTTTGGAGGGTTGGATTCATGGTTTTATTATTGCATAGTGGACCAGCTGGGCATTCTAAAGAAAAGTTGAGAGATGCTATCTGGACTCTTCCTTATATTATTTAATGAGGTTTGCTAAGTTCTCAGTTAACCATGAGATTTATCAAATGTATACATGGAACGTTTTTTTCTTGATGATGGAGCTTTCTTTTTAGTCACGTTGGAACACTTAGCTATATTTTCTCAATTTTTTTGGAACTGTTTTCTCTTGAAGGTGAAATGTTTTTTTGATATGATTGGAACTTTTTATAAAGTAGCAGGAGCGTATTGGATGTATGTCTAGAACTTTTTTTCTTGTAGATGGAGCATTTTTCTTTTCTTATTGAAAGATGAAACATTTTGTATTAGAGCTAAAACTTGACAGATGTACATATGGAACTTTTTACATGCAATAAATAAATTTTTTATTTTATTGACTAAGTGATAAGTGAAAGTTTCGTCCCTGTTTAATGTGTATTAGTGTATATAAACTATACTCCATGAGCCAAATAGGGGAACCGTGGAAAAATCGCTCTACCATGGCAGTTGTGGGGTCCGTAGCAGATGTTAGAGCATCTCTAAGAGAACTCCATAAAATTGGCCCTATAAACTTATTTTAAGGAGCAGCCAAAAAATTATGAGGGGCAATTTTCCATCCCTCTTCCAACAGTTCCTCCCTAAAAGTAAATCAAAACAATTTTGATTGCGCCACATCAGCATTTGGAGCCACAAAAACATTAATTCTAGTGAAAAAAGAAGGAATGTGGGCCCTAATTCTTCTCCTGTTTGTAGCTACAAATGAGGAAAGTTTAGGGGCTATGAATAAGTTGTGGGTTGTTTTGAGGCTCTGTTGGAGATGATTTTTTAACTAAATCTCTAACAATTTAGTTTAAAAAAGGTTTATGGGGCTCTTTTAAAGATGCTCACATATTGAACCGGTCCCTTGTACTTGTCCCTCTCCTTCCTCGGTACTCTATTTCGGTTCATGGCGGGAGGCTTTCAGCCTTTGCAGTAGCAGCAGCACAACACGGAAGGCTGTTGCCTACTGGTCGTTGGGCCTTGCCAGGTAAAGATTTCTGATCCGTGGTAGTATCATCTTCGATTTTTTCCCCCTATCGTTCTTGCAACCACATATTGGCAAATTGAATCGAGCCTTCAATTTTCACTCAGCCTCATATGGCTGTTACTGATTCGTTTTCAAAACTCTCAGTATGAAAAAGTTTGCGGTTAATGTTTACAGTATTTATTTGGATGCACATGTTAGCAGCGGGAAAGACGCTTGTAATTAAACAGTAAAAGCTTGTGTTTCGTAAGAGGGTTGTTTGTTTGATGAGGTCATGCTTAGGAAATTCGTGCAATCTTTCCCAGGAATAGAACGATGGCTAACAAGCTTGTAATATTCTGTTTTTTTTTCTCCCTCTGGTTTTTCAGTTTGTACTTTGGACTTTTTGTTCTTTCTATTTAATTAATCAGTAGGGCCACAATGCCCTATGTTAAGAAAAGAGGGTGGCGCAAGCGAACGGTACAAGACGCCCTAGACGGGACGAGAGGATTTTGATGGTGGAATTCAGGTGCTTGCAATCCGGCAGTGCCTCCATATTTAGGATCTATTGCAAGAGATCAATCTAACCCCGTGCGTTCGAGACAATTACATTTGGACTCCAGAGGCGTCGGGCAAGTTCACGACCAGCTCAGCATATGCCAAATTCTTCACAGGAGCAATCAAATTTGAACCATACAAGAGACTTTGGAAGTCGTGGGCTCTCCTCAAGGTGAAACCCTTCCTTTGGCTCGCCATCTTAAACATGTGCTGGACTGCGGATCGCCTAGCATGGAGAGGGCTGCAACACCCCGAGCAGTGTCCCATGTGTGACCAAGATGAGGAAAATATACAACACATACTCATCAATTGCGTTGTGGCCAGCGAGGTTTTTGGTTCCATTCCCTTGCCAAGGTGGGGCTACAAGCGCTTACTCCCTCAGGCCTCACCTGATGACCAGTCATTCAAGAGAGTGCCAAAAGAGAAAAAGAAGGAATTTAATATATTGGGCTTGTGTCTTGGGCAATCTGGAACGGAGGAATCGCTGCGTTTCCGACGGCGATCGGCCACAGCCACATGCTATAATCCGGTGCTAGGAGGCTTGGGCAGCTAATGTCAGAGTATCCTGGGGTCTGTAGGTTGCTCTGTGGTGTGTCCGGCGCGCATGAATGTACAAGGCTAATTCCTGGCCGAAAAGGGAAATGCACTCTACTTTCTTCTCCTTAATTATATGACACACAGCTCTCCTGCACGTTCGAGAGGAAAAAATCAGTAGGGCCACCCTTCTGATCATTAAAAAAAATGTGTGCAATAAAAAATCACTATCTAAAGTAAACTTAAGTGAAGGCGAATCGGCATGACCAAAAGGGCTTTAACAACTGTGGCTCAGCCATATAGCCTTGTCACTTTGCATGTTTCATTCCACTCTTTCCATAAGTGATTTGTGTTCTTTCCACGTTTCAGCTAGCTTGCTCGTAATTACGAGCCATAAAAAGACTATTTTCATCTTGTGTTCTTTCCCTTTTCGGCTTGCTTGTAATTATGAGTCAAGTGTGTATTTAGGCAATGATTTCGGCAATGAAAGGACGAAAAGAAATATCTTTTCAAGAAAAATACAAAGAGAAAAAAACAAGTCAATGCTTTTTGCAATTTCTGAAACCAAAAACTGCCTTGACCTTACGTGATAATTTTTCCTATGTCATAAGAAAATAAAAAATGGCTGCTCAATCTACCAAGCATCATAACCTGAAGAGTTTACTGCAAGACATAAAAGCAAGACCATGCGACCTACCATTACAGTTCTTAACTGATATCACGGACAACTTCTCAGCTGAGCGGGTAATTGGCAGAGGTGGTTTTGGAGTCGTTTATAAGGTAAAAGTATGCTGTTGTTTTCCTATTTCTTTTCAGAAGTATATGCAATCTTAGTTAATTCACAAAACCATGTCCTTATTAAAAAGTGATTAAATTGGACCAGGGAGTAGACAATGGGGAAATAGTTGCTGTGAAGAAGCTTGTCTCCATGCCTGGAATCACGGATATACAATTTGAGAATGAGGTTCATCATCTTATCATGCTTAAGCACCAAAATATTGTTCGGTTTCTAGGATACTGCTCTGAGACAAGACAGGTATGCATGGAACATGATGGGACATACCGTCTAGTGGAGAAGCAAGAAAGGTTGCTTTGCTTGGAATATATGCCAAACGGAAGCCTTAAGCAACATATTTCAGGTGCAAAAATTTCAGTATTGGTCTCTCTCTCTCTCTCTCTCTCTCTCTCTCTCTCTCGGGTGTGAAAATTCAGTATTGGGAACTCTCTCTAACTTCCGTGCCTTATCGCACTTCTAATATTATGCTATGCTAGAAATGTATGTGTATTATGCTAACTGATGTTAATTTATTGTCAAGAAAAAAATAAAAAATGCATGCTAACTAGAATCTGCAAATTCTTCACCATATATCATTCACTATATAACATTATCTAATTTTCATGTCCTACATTTTTTAAGTTTATGTTTCCCGTTGCACATACAGATGCTTCTCATGGATTTGACTGGCATGAGCGTTATAAAATAATTAAGGGAATCTGTTGTGGTTTGCATTACCTTCACGAGGCAAGAGAAACAAAAACTCCTATTTTACACTTGGACCTAAAGCCTGCCAATATATTGTTAACCAATGACATGGTGCCTAAAATTACGGATTTTGGTACATCTAGACTCTTCGGTAAACAGCAGTCCCAAGCTTACACCAGGAGAATGATGGGAACAATGTAAGTTGTGCTCCCATGCATGAATAACTGTTTTTTAGAGATATAAACTGAAATAAGTTATGCCCCCATGTGTTATGTAGGGGTTACATGGCATGGGAATACGTGGACAAAGGAATAATCTCAAAGAAGTCAGATATATTCAGTTTGGGCGTAATAATCATAGAGATCATCACAGGACGCAGAGATGACCCGGAGAGTATTGGAACCTCTACGCACGATTTCGTTGAGAGTGTAAGAAACTTTTGTCCACTCGATCGTGTGGTACATAGTAACTACATACTGCTATGTTTTTTCTTTCTAGCATTTGTATCCCCTTTTTACTGTACTTTTCTAGCCATAAATTCCAGTTACGTACACATATGACGTAGGTGCTTGAAAAGTGGACGAACCGCTTAAAAGACTTGAGGTGCACATCAGTGGAAAAGGATCTCCAACAAATAAAAAGATGCATTGAAATAGGTCTGAGGTGTAAGCACATTGATGCAACGAAAAGGCCCACAGCAAAGCAAATTATCGAGAGTCTTAATAGATGGGATAATATGAGTTTGCATGTTATCTTCAAGGAATGGTCACATACAGACCAGGTACATTGTTTACTTACGAAAGGCTAAGGGTGATTTATTTACTGGGTGATTCACATACCCCTGAGGTTAATTTGAACCCAAATATCCTTTAATTTCTTCCATATATGGGCTTTTTAATTGTTTATGCCACTGGAATACATATTTTTGTTCTAAACTCCAACCCACTCAGGTGCTTGAAAATTGTTCGAAAGCGTCACAGCCAGGTATATTTCCGCACACTGTGCTTCAATCAGATCAAATGTTCCTGAATGCTGAGTCTCCTTCTAGACATAATGTTCCTGTTGAGGATGGTCCGTCGGATAGTTTTCCTGAAGTGCAACCCGAACATGCCTTCCCTTCGAGTGGATTAAGGTCTCTAGGTTTTTCTATGGTTTATTTGACAATTTCATTATTTTAGATTTGACAACTCTTCGGTCACAAATGGAACTTATTTCCTGTTTCTTTTTTATATATGTTCTTCTGTTGGAGAGATGTTCTTAACATGAATGCTCTGTCCTGCCACATTTCAAGAGAACATATAAGCAGTTGAGTGATTGCTGGAGTTAATGATCACTTCTATATTTAGAAGGGAAAGAAATGAGTGTGATGAATTATGGATTGAATAAAAAAGCAACTACACTCGTTATCAAGAAGCATTTTGCTACACGTTAGCCATTTTTATTAAAAAGACATGTAACATTATAAAAAAATAAATAAGTTCTTACATCTAGCAAATGCTAATTGGATGATCGAAATGACTAGGCAATTAGATGGTTTGATAAAGGTTCGCACACATAGACGTTATGTAACTGCTGATTGGATGATCGAAATAACTAGGCAATTAAATTATTGTTTGATTATGTACGCATAGATGTTAAGTACTTCTCATTAACTTATGTGTGTTTCATAGGGGTGAGTGCACGTGCGTTGTGTGTCTGAGTTGTACGGTGTAATCGCAAAAAAAGTACTTATTATTAACTTGTGGGATTAGCCCTGTATTTATGTTGCAAATTGTGGCTCATTTTCTTATCTTCTTATTAGCACCATCTTTTATCAATGCTTCCTTTTCCAAGCTTGCTTTGATCCAAAGAGCTTGCTGCCTATGATTATTTCTTCTATTTTGTCGTAACTATTTTTCGTTTGTGTAGAACTTGCGCTGGATGCGAGAATCAAATTGGTCTTCGACGTTTCCTTAGTTATAGGAATTTATTTTGGCATTTTCGGTGCTTCAGGTGTTTTTTTTGCGACAAACCCTTATATGAGAGTGAGGTATAAATGCCAGCTGTGTAATTATCGTGCTTCCATTTGATCAATTTGTCATTAGTACGCTTCTGCCGCAGTTTGTTGCTCGCGACGCTAAGTTATACCACAGACTGTGCTGTAAAGGGCTTTTTCATCCGAAATGCGATGTCTGCAACAACTTTGTACGTGTCCATAACTCAAGTGTATGGATAAGCATGTTTTTCATTTTTCTTATTTGTCTTTTGAATGTATTTATATTTTTTTCCTTGCCTAGATTCCAAGAAATAGAAATGGTGTCATCGAATACCGAGTACATCCTTTCTGGAAACAGAAGTACTGCCCTTCCCATGAAGATGATGGGACTTCTAGGTGCTGCTCTTGTGAACGAATGGAGGTCAGTACAAGTTTCGCAGCTTGGCCATCTCCTAGGTGCTAGTTAGTCAATTTTCAGTCATATTTTTTTGAAGGAAAACTGGAGGGGGGAGGGGGGGGGGCGTACAGTATTTTATTGATGATTATAAAAGTATGTATGTACAGAAAAAGAAATGAAAAGACATCTACTACTAGTTTTACATAATATTTTGAATCCATTCTTCTAGCTGTTGTTTGTGCCTCTCACTTGTCCTATGGACAACCATGGACATCTCTTTTAAGAAGGCTCTTCTGCAATTTTGCACAGTTGGGTCGACACCATGAAAGATCCAATTGTTTCTAGTATTTGGAAAAAAAATGTTATTTGGTTGAACAGGTATATAAATACATGTTGTAAATAACTAAATATCAAATCAAGTATCAGCATCTTGCAACGCTGGCTAAGTATGCCTAGTACTAGCTAGTTTGTAACTATCATTTACTATTGCATTGGTTGTTTCGATTCCTCTGCAATGATTCATTTTTATGGCATGCGTTAGCTACAGTGTGTACATATTTGAGAACATTTAGAATAACGACTTCTCGTTGCATTGTGAAATTCAGCATACAGGGATCAAGTACATATCATTAGATGATGAGAGGACAATATGCTTGGAATGCCTCGATACTGCAATAATGGAAAGTTCAGGGTGCCAACACCTTTACATGGACGTTCAGGCATTTTTTGACTCTTTGAATATCAAAATAGAACAGCATATTCCGCTACTATTGGTTGAGAAGAAGGTTATGAATGAAGCAATGGGAGCTGAGAAAAATGTAAGTGACATGAAATGTTTGTTTTTTGTGCACAATACTTGGCATGCTCCCAGCTTATGGTTTTGCTTCATTAAAGGGATATCACCATCCTGAAACCAGAGGTCTGTGTCTTTATGAAGAGGGGATTGTCAGAATTGTGAGTTCTTATACTATTTGAGCCAGCCTTTGCTAATTTGATACCGGCATAGGTAAACTATAAATGTTCTGAGTGATGCAATTCGTCCAGATCATAAGAAGACCATCAATTGGACAAGGAAACAGAATCATAGATATCATTACAGAACCATACAAGGTATCTCGTCAGTGTGAAGTGAGTGCGATCCTTATATTATTTGGTTTACCAAGGTACATAGTTATTTTCGCCCTCTTTGCTGTTTTTATTTGCAGTATATTGCTGCTAGTTCCACAATCAATTCGTAATGCATCATAAAATTCATAATGTTCTTGAGTTTGGAATATAACCAGATGGAAATTCTAATTAATATCATGGTTATGCAGATTGCTAACTGGTTCCATTCTTGCCCACGAGATGATGCATGCATATCTTCGTGTGAAAGGTGCATTATTTATACTAAGAAGGAAGAAAATAAAACAGAGTTTTAGGGCTGCATATGCCAGCAACCAGCATCACCTAGTGATTTTTATTTTCTTAGAGAGAGAGAGAGAGAGAGACTGTTACACTTAATGTTGACGTCATTTTCTTTTGGTAGGATACCGAGTTCTTAATCCTGAGGTTGAAGAAGGCATCTGTCAAGTTCTATCCCACATGTGGCTAGAGTCAGAAATCGCCACTGGATCTAGTGCCAATGTTGCATCCAGTTCAGCAGCATCCTCATATTTAGCTCCTACCTATTCGAAGAAGAGTACAAATAGAGAATTTGAGAAGAAACTAGGGGCATTCTTCAAGCGACAGATTGAAAGGGATTATTCTGTGGCATATGGAGATGGTTTCCGAGAAGGCGACTGGGCTGTCACACTCTATGGCTTGAGAAGCACCCTTGATTACATTAAGATGAAAGGGTCGTTCCCAGAACAGGAGACACTAGAGCACTTCGAGGAGGGGGCGGGGCTGGCAGAAGGAGAAAAGGAAGGAGAGGAGATGGACAAGGTTTGATTCTATACACGGGGATTCTGTAAATATCCCATTACAGAATGGCACATGTCAGCCCTGGTACTAATAGAACTTTCGACCATGTGGAGAGAGATATCCGCGAGCAACAACCAACAATTACAGAACTATTATAATCCACTTATTTGTGTATGTACAGAATAAAATTTTTGGAACTACTTTCGACCATGAGACGGTCGAAATACATTATTAAAGTTGTTTGTTAAATCATCTCAAAATTATGCAAATACATGTGACAGTCTATTACACCAGCGTTGCCCCACTTTGGTCATTTTCTGTATCAACTTGTTAAAGTTGAGAAGGGGGGTTTCCTTCAAAACTATAAATATATTTCCTTCAGAGAAATGGAATGGTTCTCCTTAAGCCATGCTAAGAAGAAAGAAATGGTTTCCTTCAGAAAAAAATATATATGTCCTTCAGAAAAAGCCATAGTAAGCCATGCTAAGAACAAAGAAGACGAAGACGAAGATGAAGACGAAGAAGACGAAGAAGAAGAAGAAGGAGGAGGAGGAGGAGGAGGAGGAAAGAAAGAAAGAAAGAAATGGTTGAGGTTGAGCGCGTCCGACAAAAAAAAATAAAAAGAGTAATTTCACAAATCCACTAAAGCTATGGCTTTATAGTGAGAAACCTACCAAGCATATTGCATGTTTCACAAACCCACCAATAATTTGAAGTGTTCTTTTAAAAAAACACTATATTTTTACCGTATCTTGTACTCTGGCTCTACATGTCAGCTGCATATTCATCCATCCAATTCGTAAGCTTTCGGATTGGGACATTTGTACGTAAAAGCGGTTCACTTCTAGATGCAATTACGGATTCGGACTTCTTTTATGAACTTCGCATAAACAGTCATGTTTTCTGAACCGAATCTAGTGTTAGGTCCTCTTTTGAGATTCCGTTAACTAAAGCCTCCTTTCCAAATTAAAAGAAACCAGAAATCCTATGAAAAAACATGAAATAACCGGACTGCCCTTGTCTTATTTCTTCTTCACCCTTGCCCTTCGCTGTTCTCCCGAGCTGGTTTCTCTCTCTCTAATTCTTCATGACTTCATGCTCTTCTTCTTCTGCTTCTCCCATTTGCTTCGCGTAGTGTTGCAAGAACTGGTGAAGCAGCGGATGGCGGTCGTGACCCGGTACGCCGGCGACATGCGCGCCGCTTTATCCGCAAACCGGCCAAGAACAGCGCCGATATACATGCAGCAGAACAGGAAGCACTATGTGTATACAATCAGGTGACGTCGACGAGACGGTCTTGGGCCGGCCACCCACGACGGCGACCTGAGTGAGACAGCAAATTAACACGAGCTGACCAAGACATGGACTCGACAGCGCACGTTGCTTGCGAGATTGGACACGACAGGAGCCCCGGCCACCTGACTCTACTCTGTTATTTCTCCCTCCCATGCAGTGCAGATGCAGGGCCACGCTCTCGAGCAATGAAGCGCCGCTCGTCATCTGCCCGCCGGCGCTCGTGTCGTCGACGAAGGTAGGACGGGAACGACGGGCCTGGCCGGTGCATGCCGCGTCTCCACCTCAACGCCGTCCGCGTTCCATAGGCGCACCCACCTCCTCTTACGCCGGGACGCGCGCCATTGAGTCGGTGAGTGACCGAGGCGGCCGGAGAGGCCCTCGTCCTGCTCACCACTAGTAGGTAGCAGCGACAGCAGCACAGACCTTTGGGATGCATGAAACAGCATCCCGAAGCGTCATCCCCTGTCTGTTCATCAGACTTTGGTTCTGCTTCAAAATACTTCTCAATTCAGAGCGATCACACGAACGGCACGATAAAAGTTCGTTCCAGCAGTTACATCCAACCAAATCCTCGTTCAGCAACCGCCCTGTAACTCTGTTAATTACATGGACAACCCACAAACAAAAGATTTGACTGACTGACTCTGTTACCTGGAGAATCCAAATATTCAACAATCGATAAAGTTGATCAAGCTTAACTAAAATCTTTGCATGCATGACTCTCAGTAGTGTGTGGACTTTACATAGACTAGAAGCACGGGACGGAAAAACAACAAAACATTATATATGCCGTCTTTGTATATAGTATATACACACACACCCCAGAAATGGCACATCACCTACTATCTAGCAGGCTGCGGATATACTAACGGGTCCCTTCGTGGACGGCGAACCCTTAGCTAAACCCAGCTACCTGGTGACCACGAAGTCAGGAACACACACAGTGACGGAGCTAGAGTTTAAGAGAGAGAGGGGGTGCAAATATGAGGTGAAAATGAAATGAACATCACTAGAATTTGTTCAGGCCCCTGGGTGCGGCCACACCAGTACTCACTGCATAGCTCCGCCCTGAACACACACGGTGTAGTAAGACTCAAGAAAGGCATACATCTATGATCCTTGTCGTTATAGTATTGAGCTACTATCTACCGATGAGAAAGGATACACCAAATTGAGAAATTTGGAGCGGGAGAGAAATCAAGGATCTTTTGATATAACAAAGAGTTACACGATCGTTTCAAAAATCAAGGACGGGGCCGACCAAGCCCTTCACATGCCTCCTTTTTCTTCTGTCTAGCACTTTTTGTTGCTCTAACTCATGTTTCTCTCATGCATTGAAAAGTATTAGCCCACAATAAATTCAAATGTTCAACAATGGATAATCTTGACCAAGTTTAACTGGATTTTTAAATTAAATGTGGCTTTTTCCTCTATGTGAGATAGATTTTAAGTTTATTTAATTTTCTTTTTTTGTGGTGGAAAGTTTATTTAATTTTCAGTATTGTATGTATCATTCCTTCACACAAGGTTGCGTAATATCCTGCAGTACATTTAGAGTGGAAAGGAAAGGGGGGCTTCAGCCCCCACGCCCTTGTTTTTTGATGGGAAAGGGCATGTGCTCTGCAAAAGATAAAAGAGCATGGGATATACAAACAAAGTCTCTCTCGCAAACACACATCAAATTAGATAAAACTTTTGACTTCTCTCTCGCAAACACACGTCGATCGAAAAAACAAAGGTTTATAAAGATTTTGTGGCTTGATTTAAGAATGCATACACATAAGCGTTTATGAGCATCTCCAAGAGACTCCCAAAGCGTTTATGTATGCTTTGCACGGTGGACCTCGCGTGCGCCTCACCGAGGAGGCTGCCGGTGATGCGCAACATCTGGGGGGACCTCACGACATCTGCAGAGTGGCCGGCGCCGCCCACACGCCCCTGATGTCCTGGGACGGTTTTTGAAATTAATCTGAATGTACCTAATCGCTGCTGACTTGCTTGAATCAGTCATCTATTTTTCATGTAATAATTTTAGGTCTATTCTTTTTCTTTCTACTCAACGAAATTGACAGCTAGGATAATATTTGATCAATTGCTCAGCCTTTGTAGTTCACTTTTTCAATATAGGAAGTATGTAACGTTGTCCATCATTTGTTATATGTTTCGTGCAATCCATCTTTTTAACCAAACGTGTTTACATCCAATTTGAGAAGGGGGAGGGGCACAGGCCCCTTCCACCACCTCTTTGCCTTTCAATCGGCCACTAACTTGCTTGTTGTAGCCCTCGCAAAAAAGAAAAAAAATTGTTTGCTGTAGTATCGTAGGTTCGGCAGCCTCAATTTTCTGCGGGGCTATCAATAGCTAGCACCGTGGATCCGTGTGCATATGACAACGACCGCACGTTGTCAACCCGCCGCGATAACATTCGTTAGCAAGCGCACGGCGTGCCCAACAATTCAGTAATCATAGATGTTCCACACATTTTGTCCAAGGTAGGTTTACTATGCATTTTTTATGAAAACATGACGCTGACTAGTATTGTTAGTTGCATAGTAATTGCAACACAAAATTTTTATATTCTAATCATATTTATAAAAGAAACTTGACAATTTGATTCCTACGGAACAAAGGCATATATACGACACAAGGTCCCAAGCAATTGAAAAAAAACTATTAAAAAATACACGATAGAGAACGCCACAATGTATTTTTGTGCAAAGTTTCAGTTCTAAAGTAGTTTATGTATTGAGATAAAATTTATTAAAAGTAATTGGTTTACATCTAGTGGTGCCTTCAATAATATTATAAAATCGTAGTGTGTTTCGGACAAATTTGATTTGTCTCGTAAGCGAAGACACACTTTCTCAGTGTGCTCCGTTTACTGTCCAGGATTAAAGTTCATATACACCGTAGGATCTATATTTGGACACGATGGCTTCAGGATGGAGCGTTCTGCGCTGATGGTGGTCCAATATGAGAGCACTTTTTAAAACCGTGAAAACCAGACGGTAACTAAAAAACCAGAAAAATCGGTCCGGTCCGCAAAACCGACCGGTATTTCATAAAAACCGACGCTATGTTTTTGAACAAAACATAGGTTTTTCTGAAATTGCAAACGGAGGCAGCAACACAAACGCTACTACGTGAAACCTCCTACTTCCACTGGAAACGAGGAACGAGAGGCAGCAACACCAACGCGTCGATTGGATTGGACTGGATGGGCGGTCCATCCGGCTTTCGTCAAGGAATTACCCACCTCGCTTGGATGCAATTTGTTCTGAGAGATAGATCTGTTACTTCCTTCATGAGCTACAAGAAGGAAGAATGATTGGGGTGTTCGACTCAATCAACGCGAATTCACCCCTGATCTTGAAGAACAATCAACCGGACCGGTTCCATAGCAGCACATCGACATGGGGACGACAGATCAGGCGGCCGGGCCGGGGGGAACCAAGGTTAACAGAGCTCGCCGGATTAGTTAACCGGCGCGCGGTGATGAGTTTCCGGCGGTTCGTCCATCTAGTGGTGGACGACATGAA
>LAPY01000516.1:32782-46091 GCA_000970635.1 Eragrostis tef | reverse complement strand
CCGCACCCCCCCCCGCCATAGCTCCTCGCACACCAACAGGTTGCAGCGGATGGCCCCTGGCCCGCCCCCTCCGCACCCACAACCTAACTGACTGGGCTCCGGGCTGGCCTCGCTCTCGCGCCGCCGCACGCTCCTTCCTCTCTCCCTGACCGGCTTGCGCGGGAGAGATCCGTCTCGTGTCTTCCGGCGTCCTCAGGAGGGCACTCCATGGTGCTTCCTCAACGAACCGCGGAGTTGGAGGATGCCGATGGCGCCCAAAGCTTTGTGCATAAGCTTCAGCGAAGCATCTCCAAGGGCCTTCCTCACGCAGCGCCGGTGCCGTCATTGAGGACAGAAGAACATGAATTGGTAGGGAATCCGTTGATTCTCGAGTATTTTGTGCTGTTCGCTGCTGTAGCCCTTCGAGTTGATGCTCATGTGCTGTAATTCGGTTGTGCATTTGCAGGTTAAGGCTGTTTTCCAAGTGCTCCAGGGCTTCGAGACATCCTGGCTATATTGGGATAGTAATGTGCCTGGGTACCGTGAGAAACCGGGGGTGTATGTGGTGCACCTGTCGCTGACAGGCCTCCGGTCCTTGCTGAGTCCATTTCTGTTTGCGGCGACGTGCTTGAAGCATGTGGAGTTCTTTGTTGGGAAAGTTAGGACCTGCCATCGCAGGATTCCGACTTTGGATGCGTTTGCTAGCTCAATCGATTCTTGGCTTACGGTGAGGTTCCTATTCAGGTTACGCATAGATTTCTTGATGTTGAAATTTGTGTCATCTAAATGATGATGTTTATCCAGTTCAAAATGCCAATGACTCTTGTCATTTTACCATCAGAGGCTCCGTGAAGCAGCTCTGAAGGAGGAAGAACAACTCTTTACTTCAGTCAGCAGGACTATAACTCTATTGGGATTAACTGATTCTATGTCAAGGTCATACTTCTCATGGTTGCATTTATTATTGGGACAAATCATTATTTTTCACTGGGATATATTTTTTGGGACAAATAATTATTTTTCACTGGTAAAGTTATACAACAACAACAACAACAACATAGCCTTTAGTGATGTAGTGTGCTGTGTCAATGTGTGGTGGCAAAGAAATATATTAAAATGGCAACCTGTATGCTGCATAATGGATATTTCCACAAGGGTTTTGCATTCACAGTTTGGCACTTGAAATTTTGGTTTTTGGTTTTATAGCCACCGCTTACTGATGAATAAAATCTCATGCAGTTTATGTTCTGGAGCAGAACATTTGTCTCAAGTAGTGCATGGGGCTGTGCCGGATGGCTTTTGGGATTCTGGCGCACACATGGCATCTAGTGAAGTCACAGTTCATATTCTTAACCATCTTTTTAAGAAATTAAATGACGTCTGTCTAGTGGAAGATGGCGAGGTTGCAACAAGAAGCAATTGTTCAAATGTCTGTTTTTTTATATATATTTGTTATCGTAATGCTAACCAACATGACATTTGTAAACCCTATGAATTCCAGGGGGAACCATATCATATGCTGCTAGTGATTTTCTCGGGAAGCTTATTGCCTTATCTTCGGTGTCTGGATTCCTGGCTTTATGATGGTATCCTTGATGACCCTTATGAAGAGGTAGCACTGAAGGAACACTTGACAATCGTTTTTTAAATGATATTATTCGTAGCCGTTCATTCCACTCTATCAATTGTCAAATAGTACAAAACTAGCATGACTTATTTGCTTGACCAGGTAGATCTGAATTAAATTATGCGAAATTCATGATATAATGTGCCTCAATTCTACAAAAGCATACATGATTTTTTGTTTTTCTTTGGTATGCTATGTACTTATCCAGTTCGCAGTATCAAGTTATTGCAATTTGATGTCTGAAGTGTGTCTTTTTGTTGTCCAACTTCTTTTTTTGTTTTCTTAGCATTATAAACCCTTTAACCCAGATCTTGTGGTTCTATATTGTACTGAATTTCCCAGCTTGAAATAGTCCTATTAGGGTTTAACATTAACAGTGTTTAATTTCTTCCATTTGCAACTTTGAATGTTAATTTAACTATTTTTCTTCTCTAGATGTTCTTTTATGCGAATAATGCAGTTACAATTGATGAACCGGCATTCTGGGAAATGAGTTATATGCTTAGAGCAAGAGACTCACGAGCTGACAGTTCATCTTCTTTAACTGATAGCGAATCTGTCACGAAAAAGGAATCAGGCAGTCAAGAATCAGCTGCTGCAGGGGCTTGCTTGAAAGCAAGCAATCAAGGAAATGTGGATATTTTATGCCCTGTTTTCTTAAAGGATATTGCAAGGGCCATTGTATCTGCTGGAAAATCGTTTCAGCTAATTCAGCATGTTCAAGGTGTGCATGGGGTTGAAACTCATAAAGGCACACAGGAGTTCAATGTTGATCAGAACACAAATTGCAATAGTAAACATAAATTCTGGCCAGATACAAGTTTAAGAATGCAACTTGGGGATCCAAGAAGTGAAGAAGCTGTTGAGGAGTCCACAGGACAGTTTGGAAACGATTCTCATGAAATGGGACTCTTAACCTTGTCAGAAATTTTCTTGATATGCCTATCTGGTTTGTTAGAAAACGGTGACCATGTCTATGAATACTTAAGAAAGTTTCATGTTGATAATGGCGAACCTGACAAATCCTTTGTGAAGAGCGAGGTTCGAGAAACAGAGGATACATGTGCAGGAAACAACTCTGAGAAGACTTGGGTAAAACTTCTAATGAATACTATATCAGGAAGGACATACGCTGGAAAAGCGTTAACTCTATCCAGAAACACTATTACAAATGAGCCAACATCTATCCATGATTGCCCAAAAGATGTTTCTTCCAATAGAGTAGAAAGGCAAATTACTCTATCTTGTTATGAGAATCCAGCCATCGTTTCTTGCAAAGAAGTGTTACAGGGGAATCCAAACTCTTGGAGTGAATTGAATATCTCTGAAAGTTTTCATCTGCCCCCACTGAATGATGAGAACATACGAAGGGCTATATTTGCTGATGGACAGTCTGTGGGAACTAGCTCTGGTGGTGATACACAATATACAACCTCTTTCCCAAGACTAGACGGAACTGATTATAAGTTTGGTTTTCAGTTTGATGATTTGGAATATGTCCGTCAGGAGGATGACAGAAGAGTCTTGGAGGACCTCTATGCATTTCCGACTCTTCTTCCTTGTGTGAATGTAAGAATCTCTTCTGAATCATAGTAAATTATTCATGTTTCTAGCTAGCTATAATCCGATTTCTCCATTTCCATTCAGGAAAATGTCCCGCTGTCAGAGATCTTACCTATGCAGAAGGATAGTACCCTTGCATCGAAAGTTCTTCAGTTTATTCGAAGTATGAGTTTGAAAGATCCTCTGCAGCCAGTGGGTATTATCCAAGAATGCCTTTCCAGATGCATAAAGAGACAGGTACACTCAAAAGAAGAAACAAATGTCCACTCTCTTGTTAATCCAAGTGTAAATGGTTTCTGCATCTCTCCTCTTTAGATGGACCACATTGGCAAGCAAATCCTATCCAAGCTAATGGGTGAATGGAGATTAATGGACGAACTATCTGTCTTACGTGCTATATATCTGCTAGGATCAGGTATATCATCATTCAGTGCCTTATAACATGCTGGAAATGAGTAGAGAAATGTATATTATTCTAACAATCCACTTGAGCCTTCAGGTGACATGCTGCAGCAGTTTTTGATAACAATTTTCGATAAGCTTGATAGAGGAAATTCCTGGGATGATGATTTTGAGTTAAATAATTTGTTGCAGGTGAGATTTACTTTGCAAGTTTACCATCTCATTAATATTTCTGCTCCATCAGTATCCAGTTGTCTTATTTTTTATCTTTTCTCGCAGGAATCCATAAGGAATTCAGCTGACAATATGCTCCTAACTGCACCAGATTCTTTGGTAGTTGCATTAGGTAAACATGACGATGAAAGTACATCAACTTCCAAAAAAGGTCGTGCGCTAGGTTTTGGCATTGATGCACTTGATGTGCTTAATTTTACATATAAGGTATGCACCGAACAAGGAGAAAGTATATATGCATTCTTTGCAGTTCTTCAGTGTTTTTATGTATTTTGGTGATGGCAGGTGTCTTGGCCTCTTGATCTAATTGTTAATACAGAGGCACTGAAGAAGTATAATCAGGTACTGTCTTACTTTCTACTGCAACTATCAAACAGGTTACCATATTGTGATGACTTTGGTTGTTTTGCTGAACCCAGGTTATGGTATTCTTGCTCAAGGTTAAGCGAGCAAAGTTCGTTCTGGATGAAACCCGGAAATGGATGTGGAAGGTACTAATACTTATGAACTTTTTCTTTTTGTTCTATCATCTCACAATATCATTTATTGTGACTTCTCTTTTGATAAAGTTATAGAATGTGCTCTAGCTAATCAGCATGACAGCTATATGTATCCTATAAGCCATAAATCAATTCTATTCTGTTGGCAGGACAAAGCCAGAACAGGACATAATTTTAAACAGCGGTTGATAGTGGAGCAGAAGCTCCTCCATTTTGTTGATGCGTTTCATCAGTATGTCATGGACCGGGTGAGTTGAAATATGTTTGATTCCATCCTATCAACAACTGTATGTGTTGTGCTCATGACAATCTTTGTGTAGGTGTATCATAGTGCATGGACTGAGCTTTGCGATGGCATGGCATCTGCTACTACCCTAGATGAAGTCATGGAAGTTCATGAAGCATATCTATCTTCTATTCAGCGACAATGCTTTGTGGCCCATGATAAGTTGGTAAGCATCGTTGTTGTTCATATACGAATTAAAACATAACTCCGAAATGTAAATTGAAATAAGAACACTCGATGCCTGTGTTTTCAGTGGGCCCTGATTGCCAGTCGAGTTAAGACTATTCTTGGATTGGCACTCGACTTTCATAATATACAACAAACTCTCAGTACTGGTGGGACTGCTCCAGCGGTGAGGACAAGATGCGAGATGGAAGTTGATCGGATTGAGAAGCAATTTGATGAGTGTGTCGTATTTCTCCTGCGGGTAGGTTTCTAATTCTGTTTGTTTTAGAGTACTTATTTGTAGATTTATTAACAGTCAACGGAGCATGATATATAATATCCTCCACATCCTTTGCAGATACTATCTTTCAAGCTCAATGTGGGTCACTTCCCCCACCTTGCGGATCTGGTTACAAGAATCAATTACAATCACTATTTCATGTCTGATAATGGCAGTTTCTCTGCTATTCCTGGGTCCCGACCACGGTAGTAGTTACCAGTGTTAGTGTCTACAGTATTGTAGATGCTGCTCTCTATCTGTGACTGTGAGTGTGTGTATACCGTATTTTGTTTCGTTTGTGACATAGGAAACGAAGGCAGCACAAGTTGTAAAAGTTGTTTTACACAAGATTAGATATTTTAGTGCTATATAATGGATGTGTGAGCAGGGCTTGTCACTTGAGTTTGATTCAAAGCAATTTTATAGTTACCTTACATCGTTAGGGCTATTTTTATTACAGTGCGACAACACAGGCCATAACATTTTGTAGTTACCTAGTCATGCTGTGGTCAACAAGATGACCAGAACTTGAGATTATGCAGAGAAAAGTGGCAAATAGGATTTTAGGATTCTGTCTGATTCTGCTCACGGATATGGATGTGGATATGGTTTGAGGTTTTGACATTAGATATCCGATATTTGTATTCGTATCCGTCACTATATCATAAATATAAAATTGATGAAATTGATTCAATTTTGATGTGAAGTAGTGTAGACCATGTGAAATAATGCTATGAAAGATACTTGAGAGAGAGAAAAAAACTGTAGTAGTTGTGTTAACAATGTAGAAAGTTAGATTTATTCATATCCATACAAATTATAGTGACATTCAGTTTTGTATTTACATTCGTTTAATATCCGATCTAATTCATATTAAAAAATATTCATATTCATATCCATATTCGTTTATAAATATGGATATGGACATGCGAAAGGCACTATCCACTCCGTATTTGATACGTTACCACCCCTAATCACAAAAAGCCACTCTACAATTTGTTGCATCATCCAAACTTCACAATGAGATACGCTAGGGAGCAAAACAATAGCAACCAAATAGATTTATTACCATTGGGCAAAACTGAACTATAGATGTATAACTAAAAGAAAAGATATAACTATTGCATAAGAAACTGAGGGACCATTTTTTTTTATATCACTGCTGTAGAGGACTATTACAATTACATCTGCTCAGAAGCAAACAGCATGGATTACAACACCTTATTACCATTATCTCAATCATAATCTCTCAATGCCCATTGGCAGGACGATAGGATGTGTATCTACCGCCCCCATTAGACAAATTTGGGTAGTCCCGTGACTGATAGGAGTAGCCACTTGAGTCTGACCCAAAATTTGGCATGGAGACGTCGGTGTGGCTGTACGGCCACTGGCCCATCATCATATCATCATACTGGCCACTGTTGGAGTATGAAGGGAGGTCAAAGTGCGAATAACTCCGGTCCCTTAGCCCCCGAGGTGCACTGCCCAATGGACTATAAAACCTTGGAGGTTCCTCCTCATAGTATTGCTCAGACTGATCAAATAGGTATGAATCGCCAAACATACTATAATCAGGTGTGCTTGCATCATTGGGCATAGAGTACTGTCGAACAAATCCATGTTGTAAAACCTTTCTCCTTTCATTCTGCTCCTCATCCAGCAGATCATTTATTATATCCAAGTGTGGGAACTCATCGCCTACCAGGCCTTGCGGTTGGTATGGAGTAAATCTTGTAGAAATTTCTGACAACAATTGCTTGCTTCGTGATCTTCCTTGCAAACTGAGTTTCTCAACCTCACTTCCGATGTTCAAACCCGCTGATGTACAATCATTATTGCTGCTACTGCTGCTTGCTTGCTGTGAGCTCTCTTCTCTGCATTGATACTGGTTCAATGACTCAGGTTTAACAGTTCCGAATGTAAATCCAGGTTTCAATGTTGTTTCCTCTTTCCTAGAAAAGTTCTCAGACGCCAGAATGGATGATGTAAAAAATGATTGCCAATGTGCTCCTTGCTCTGACGAACCTGGCTGGTGTGTGATGCCACTTCCACCAGCAGAACTCTTCTCCATCATGGCACTGCGATAGGTCCGTGACCGGGGAATGTAGCTAGGAGCATTGGCAGAGGGCTCATTTGCCAACCGTCCAACTGCACTCATAGAACGAGAAAGAAGTGGTGCATTCGGAACCGTTGTAGGAACAGCTGCACATTGTTTTGCTCCAGGGACTTGTGGGGCACTCAAGGGCCTTGATACTGTAATGACCTGGGTTGTAGC
The DNA here is from genome assembly GCA_000970635.1 of Eragrostis tef. Taxonomy (NCBI): domain Eukaryota; kingdom Viridiplantae; phylum Streptophyta; class Magnoliopsida; order Poales; family Poaceae; genus Eragrostis; species Eragrostis tef. The sequence continues at coordinate 38,777 of LAPY01000516.1, read as the reverse complement.
AGCACTGCTAGCCAGGGAAGTTTGTTTCTGAGCTTCAGATTTGGAAGATGCAGGCAACTGCAGGGTTCTATTTGCCCCTGGAATTGACTTCTCCACTTGCGGAGTAGGACTGGACAAAGATCCTTTATTTGAAGCTAACTGAACTGTCTGGGTTGGGGCAATACCACCTGCTGCTGTAGTAGCAGTGACAGCGCCTGAAACTTCGGTTGCACGAGTGCTTTCTAGTGAAAATTTTGGTTGCTGGGATATATTAGGTTGTTTCTTAACATGGCCAACAGAAGAAAAGGAAGACTCTGCCATTCTTAACTTGGAGGGGCTCGTTACATCAACGTGCCGCGTCACATGTTGCTTCTTCTGTTGCACAACTTTATCATCCTGAAACAAATTGAATTCATGATTACTCAACCAAGTAAAGAATACAAAAATGGTGCTAAAACACAGGAAAAAGTATTCTTCACACAACTTCAAATGCCGTATAAGAATTGACATGCATACCTCAGATTCATGTCTAATGTCCTTTGAGCTGCCAGAACCATTGCTGCTGGATCCCACAATACCATTATGTACTGAATTAGATCCTTGCGCCCGTGCATCACTATCCTTATACCTCCGGTTGTTCCCCCTAACGCACAATACAGCGAGATAAATACCAAACAATAGTAAAAAGAAGGAAAAAAATCATGAAAATATACCTGTTTGATGAGGATCTGACATTTGTCCAGGCACCTCCCGTGTGTGATCCATTCAAGATAACCGAAGGAACCGAGTCCGATGAACAAGTAGATGAGCTGTCATCCACACAAGAGGTCCTCTTTCCTGCTTGGTCATTTTGCATTTCACCACTACCAGGCGCAGTAGCTTGTGTTTCTGAAGAATCTGTCTCCCAATTAACAGGACTGGATTCACGGTCCTCAATATCAACATGAAGTGCGTCTGAGTTATCATCTCTGCTGTCAGATATATCAGATACATCTTCAGGATTGTCAGCATTTGAGGAAATTTCATCCCCTTGTCTCGAGAACTCGTCCAGGATTCTATCATCTGATGCACTGCTGTCCATAAGTATTTCCTTACTGATCAAGTCGGACTTGCCATTTTTTCCTTTAGTACTTTTCCTACTGTTTTTCTTCTGTTTGGCCTGGGCAAGATATACATGGTTACTAAAAAATATCTAATAAGTATGATGAGGGTAAAATGGAACAATGCCTACATATTTTCATATATACAGTTAAAAAGTAGCCAAGTAATTAACGAAGGCAACGCAATCTTCAAACATTACATACAAAATAAATGCAACTACCCAGGAACAATGGCAGAACTGAGTATTATTAATATGATAGAGATGACATGCTTGCGCCAGGAAAAGGATATTAACCTGCTTTTTCTTGGCACGTTTTTCTTTTTCAGCAGCACTACGTTTTGCCTTCAGTTCAATTTCCGCCAGCCCAGCAGCTTCTTCTTCACGAATGAGCTCCTCTTGGCGCTTCAGAGCCACAGCCTCTTGGTATGCCACTTCTATTCGGCTGTTTCACGTATTTATTAAGACAGTGATGCACAAGCAAAACTCGATAGTGATTTATATTTATAGATTTCATCAGAAGGTTTCTCATTCATACAATATCAAAATATTATCAACATTCCCAAAAAGTGTATTAATTTATGAAGCACTGCACTATCACATTGAAATAAGCAAGAGGAGAAGGCATACGTATCAAATATAGCTTTAAGGTTTTGGAATCAACAACTTATCAACCCTGTTATGCATTTGTGGGGCAATATATTGGCATGTTGAAGTGGACGATTTTTTTTACCTGAATATATGAGCCAAGGCAAAAAGCTCCAGTGTCTTCCAACCCAGTTCTATAAGCCGTCTATCATCACGCTCAATAGAATCTTTGTTGAACTCATCACCTGAGCTGCCATCCTAGCAGTACAGTATGACTTGTGAGGACATAAATCATAGAGGAAAATAAGCACACATCATCTTCTTTCAAAGCAGCATTGTATAGGAAGGTTTCATTCATTTTGAGAAAGTAAATGAACAAATCTCAAAGAGGGCAGGCACAAAACCAAAAAAGAAACATGGTATGACAAGATGCTTTAAACTTATGTTAAACATGGAAAAGCAATCAGGCATATCTAGTGAACTGCCATAAAGATCAAATTGCTAAGAAGAATGTTACCCCAATAGTCTAACTGTGCTAATTGTTGATCGGAGAAATATGCATACCTTTGTGCGGTTCTGTGAACTTTTATCATCCTTTGTAGGCAAAGGTTGATGAGGCAGTGTGTCCAATGCAGCTCTTTCAAGCAAAACTATCACATCATCAGCCAAAACAAACATGTCCTGATCAATAAGCACCATTGGTGTGCTTCTAGCATCAGCCTCTGATAGTTTGGATGTCCCCTTTTTGTTCTTGCTCTGGTATTCAAGAGCTTTCAGTCCACAATATAGAGAGTCAATTACCAACGTAGATGTAACTTCTTTCTCAATAAAAAAATGTTTCACTAGAACTTTCAAAATAGTGTCAGTCTTTTCCCTTGTCATGTGCCGCCGCACACTTGGATCCATTCCTAGCCAGAATGCACTAAAACTGCAAGATGCCAAAAGGAAAATTGTTAACCTAAACTAACACAACACATAATGCAAATGACTCTGATTAAAAAGCAATAATGTGCCATACAGAGATGTATCTAACCTGGACCACCTCAATTTATCCTCAATTAACCTGCTAAGCTTGCTTCTTCTTTCATCAATAAAGCGGCGGCAAATTTGTTCCACATTAGATAGATACACCCTAATTAATTCCCTTCGGTACTGACCGTCGAGGCAACGGAATGGACGGTCTGCCTTCTCCCTCAAATATTTGAAAGCAGAAGCACACATGGTTATGCAAAGTAAAATACACCAACTCAACGATAATCCATGGTAGTACTTAGCAATAGGAAAAATGATGGGAGGTGTAAAACCACAGAAACAGATACCTGATAACTTGGACTTGAGCTTTGATGGTTAGGACATCCTCAACAACAAAGCCATCATGTAATTTTGACAGCTCCATAAACTTTTTCCAACCCCAATCATGTTCTTTCTTCCAAAATCGGTGCAGCGTATCTGAAATACTACTTTCTTTAAACTCCAAATGCAGAAGCAAACCAAATGCATGATATTTTAGGCTGGTTTGGCAAAGCCCCAGTTCCAAGAACTCATCAAGCTGGGTGCCTCTAGCTCCAGAAATTCACAGAGCTGGAGCTGGTGGTACACCAGGGTTGTTTGATTGAGCCACCATGTTCTTATTTTAGACTAAAATTAGAGGCTTAAGCAACTTTATTTTAACATGCAAACTCCATATCTTGTCTGAAGCTGGGAGTTGGAGCAATGCCACACTAGCTCTAGGCACTAGCCAAAACAGATAGTTCATCAAACTCACCAGAATACTTAGATTTCTTCGGGTCCCTATTAATTACAGCTATTGTAAATTGCGCAAAGTGACTCCACCCTGAAATAAAAGCAAACCATGTTGAAGAGATCGATCAAGGAATCATTTAATGTATCAAATGCAATGCATAGAACATTGCACCTACCTGGGAGTAATTTATCATGATTGGCAACACAAAGAAACAATGACAGGTGGTTGCAGACATCACATCCTTGTGGATAAATCAAAATGTACCTAAAATCAACAAACGTCACAAAGCATTATGCATAAGTAACATTTGAGAAACCTAATGAAAAAAATGTGTCTAAGCAGTTGGGAAAAACAAAGAAGAAACTCACTAAAACACTATCAAGTTTGATAAAACATGGCCAGGCTGCAAAGTACATGACAGACAAAAAATGAGTCCTAAATAAATTAGTCTTAAAGAGCTAAATCTCAATTTTAGGTGTAGAGAAATGTACGTGAGAAGGTTTTTGATCAACACTTTCTTTCTTCAGTATGTGCGAAAAAATAAAAGTGAACAGCAAACGGATAGGACTGAATACAGTAAAATACATTCTCAATGGGCTATTCACAAGGTCATCTGAGCTCATGATTACAGTGTCTCGTCAGCATAAGCTGTTCAATCACTATTGTATGGATGATAAACCTCTGGAATACGTAGTTCAAAATTCAAAATATAAAGTGTATTTACTCTGTGTTGTCATAATAATTTCATAACACCTTCTTGCCACCATTTCTACTTATACAGATATCCTGGCAAAACCACTGAAAATAACCAGCCTAATCACATCTAGCAGTCGAGTAAGAAGCTTAGATACAGCCCAGAAGAAACATGTTTATAGTACAAAAATATAATAAAAAATGATAGCGATCAACTTAATACCCAAATGAGAACCATACCACTTAAAACCACCAACATCAAAGGAATTACTCCTTAGCTCTCTCTTGTTGATTTGGGAGAAATTATCAATTCTCCATGTAAACTTCCCATAAAGTTCAGAGGGCCTTGGCCCTGTACAAGAAAATGGAATAACAGGTCAAGCAACAGCTGATGCTACAATCGATATATGATTTAAGGATTGAAATGCACATATGCCAGTATGAGGTAACCAAATCAACTTTTAGACACATACAGTCGAGAACTCAAATAAAGTAGAAATCATGTAGAAATAATAAGTCCGACTTGTGCTTTTTTTTAAGAGCATGGAAGAACTCCTGAACATAAGATGTGATATACATGATTTGCAACCGGAGCTTAGTTCCAAGGTTCAGGTTCAGTAGACAACTACAAAGCGTAAGCCCGATACACAAACATTTGCTAACTTAGCTCCAGCAAGGCAATACATATGCAAAATTGATATCCATGTTGCACATGGAACTAGAGTAACGCCAGCTAAAGAATATGATAATTAAATTAGTTGAGATTCTTCATGGTTTCCGACAGATGAAATGAAAGTAGAAGTTACCGAAACTCCGAAACACATGTTCAATATTTTTTTAGCATAAACAATGTATAAAGAATTAAGAGGTTTAGTTGGTCTAGGCAAGATGGGTGAAAAAATAAAGGCAGGATAAAGAAAATATAAGCATGTGGCGAACAGCAACTCAGTGGAAATACAAACAAATGAAAGAAGAGCTTCGTAACATACCGCAATCATCGTCATCAGTGTCTGAGTAAGCTGGAGAAGTGGATGGTGTTCCATTCTCAACTTGCTCACTTGACCTCCACTCTGCTAAAGAATCACCAGAATGACTCTGTTGATCACTTGGCAACTCCTCAGTTGATGAGGATCTACCATCCCCTGTACTGTCCTCGATCAAGGTACCAGCCATGATATCACCCGACAGGTGCAGCTATAATATCACCTCGCACTTTTTTCTTCCTGAAGAAGGAAAAACGGCAGTCCAAAAGTGAGCCTAAATGTGTCGTTTCCGAAGAAAGCAAGTTTCATATAAAGGACAAGAAATCATTAACTAGCCCAAACACGTGGTACGTCTCGTGACAGATATTGCAGAGAACAAACAAAATAAGCAATCAGAACACTGCAATCAAATACTCCCAAGTTCCGACAACATAAAAGCAAGATACCATCCATAACGGCACAGTTTCTGTTACATCGCACAAATGGATATTGCAGAGAACAAACAAAATAAGCAATCAGAACGCTGCAATCAAATACTCCCAAGTTCCGACAACATAAAAGCAAGATACCATCCTTAACGGCACCGTTTCTATACATCGCACGAAGACCTCTTTCAGATCACAGAAACTACACTCCTGACATGCAGAACCTACAATTACTAGCAAAGCGTACGGCCACCCGACAGCGACAATACCAGTGACGCACGAACCGTGTGCCTCCACAGCATTAAGTCAAACGCATCAACTCAGGATTATTTGCTCCTTTGCACGAACATGGAGCTAACTCTCGGAATTACCGCCAACGAATGGATAGGTGGCACCAGCCCGACCGAAACTAATCTATCTAATCCCGGAGAGAGAACCATTCTCGTGCCTGAACCACAGCGCCTCGGGCCCGATGGAAGATCGT
>LAPY01000514.1:182690-200623 GCA_000970635.1 Eragrostis tef | reverse complement strand
TTGTATAACACTTGACTACAAAAGGATAGAGACTATATTGTCACCGTTTTTTGTTTCAGGCTCAACTGGCAGAAGACCAGCATATCTAAGTTTGCTATTCAACTTTGCAATGGATCCACCGGCAAATTTTCTGTCCCATGATTTAGCAAGGGATTTGTTTCTGCGCCAAATTAGTGTGAATCCAGCATTGCTATCACCATCGAGGAGAATGAAACTTTACCGGGAGCTTCAATTATTCTTAGAAGATGCGTGCTTTGGGAGCCATGAAAGCTTTAGCAATTACTTTCCACTAAAGGGTTTTACTTCACAAGCATTGGTGTCTGTCATTGCGGGTGATGAACTGTTAAGTGCTGCTTATAATCGTGTGTTAGTGGAACTAGAAAATCCTGGAAATTTGGATAGTGTAAAAGTTTGTGGAAGTCCAAAAAGAGCGGATAGTCTTGATGCTGCCAAAGTTGTTAACCTTTTTACGGAACTTGATTTGTGCGCTGTTGATCATCTGAAGGTATGTTTCTTATTATGTTCATACATTCTTCTAAGACATAAGGAGACATGCGTATGACATAAGGTTGCTTTCATTTCTTCAAAGCTCTGAACGTTCCTTTGTTTTGAAAGGGAGTATCCGGAAACATTGATGGAAGTGAAGAGATGTGTCATATATTTGAATGTTATTGCGATTCCTTTATGTCTGGCATGACCAGAGATTTATGCCGTGCTGCTGATATGCACATGCGGTTCGTATTTCACCTTGAGTCGTCTATTGGATTGGTTTATCTTGTTTGTTGGTGCTTATTAAATAGCATGATATTTTTACTCACAGGTTGAAAGCAATCTGCCACACATTTTCAGAGGGTGAATAAGTTTCCCAGATGTGAGTAGATCATTGCATTTTTCGTTCCTTTATCAGTACCTGATTTTGAAAATATTGGCTTGATTATGTAAAGATTTATCTTACCTGATACCTCCATACAGAACTAATTAGATTGATAGCCTGCAATATAAGCATGTATATGAACTTTTTTGTTAACGGAACAAGCATGTATGTGATTTGTTTCCTGCAGTATGAATAGCAATGTGCCATTGAGTTTACATGTGAAGAAATACAGAAAGAAACAAAAAATGTAACATAGATGAGCAAATCTAAAGAGTTTGTTTGATCCTAATGAACAAACGGACCTTATGTACTCAGAAATAAACTAAAATGCCTGAATTGATGAGCAGACATTATGCAATTGCTTAGGAATTGAAATGACTTGAATGTGTGATTGGTCCCACAAGAGTTAGAGCTAACATTGATAACTATGGTACAGGCATCGAAGGAAGGGGGAAAGCACCGGAAACTCCAGTTTCTTTTGCAAATACACAAACGATGCTTTGTGTGGAGGATCCTGATCAGCTTATCGTACCCAAATGAATGTTTTGATGGTGCATTTAACCTGACTTGTTGTAACGTGCAATCTGCTTTAGCTTGTTGCTCGTGGTAAAATGGTTTTCTCGTCTGAATTAAGGTCTGGGACTCTCTTTTGTTCTCTCTCAACTTACAAGACGAAAATGCCCTTGATGGCCATTTAGGTTGGGTGAGCTTCGTTCATCGTTCTCATGTGTTTTCCCTCGCCCGCTCGCCGTAGCTTTTCTTGCTCGTCGCTGCCGCCTATCCGCAGCTCCCGTGTGAATTACCCTTGCCAACTCCCACTCACCGACCGACGATGTCTAGCGGCACAGCGTAGCCCTGCATTTGCGAAGGGAAGGGCCAGGTTCTGATCACCTCTGGGAGGCCAACAGTCAGCCGTGGCAGACATGCCGTTCCCCAAATCTCAGTCACGACAAGTTCCGCATCACGCCGTTCCGTGGTTCTACACAGGGAGCAGTGTCTTACTTCGCCTGAGACGTTCATCATCCCAGTCTCCGGCGCCACCAAATAGGAGGCAAAGAGTGGAGAACTGGTGACAGTTGGTCCATGTCGCTGGACGCTCCGCTAGGCGCTTGCTTCGTGTCACTTGAGAAATCTTGAGTTCTGGACAGGAAAGAGGTACATGACCAATTGCTTTCGTAAATGTTCTCATACTGCTTTCGTCAGCTGAAAGATGTGATTGGTCAGCAATACAGTGCTGATCCGGTGATGACACGATGAATGATTGCAGGGAACGAAGCATGATGAGCACGGCGTTCGTTTTTCCCCCTTTGAATGACAACGGCGTTCTTCTATTGTCAAGCATGTAATCCTTTCCGGATTACCGACAATGAGTCTTTTTTGTCCCTACTCAACAATGGTAACTTGTTGTAGCTGTACTTGTCATATACCTCTGAATGCAGATACTGACCGTTTGTTTATCGATGTTTCATGGTTTGTTGCTTCTTCTTGTCCTCCCAGCTCAGCTTTCAGAAGTAGCTTTCTTCCTGTTGATTATACCAGCTATCAAAACGACTTTGGTAATCTTTGTTTCACTATCGCGGGGTGGATTTTTCTTTGAGCAACATTTCCATACAGTCACTTGCAGAGCCTGTAACGATATCCTGACATACTGCATATCTCCACTTGACCATTCGCTTGGCCACCTCGATGATTGATGCGTAGTTCTGCCGTCTGCAGAAATAGAAAATACGCATGCCTGTCAAGTTGTTGATCGCGATGCCTAGCTGTGGTAACAACTTACTAAAACACCTTGCCGCCGCACTGATGATTCACCAATGTACGATGAAACTGTCATGAGAAAAATCAACTAATCCAGTTGTTCAGAAAGCCACGGAACCAGCCTCTGCTGTTTGAAGAATAAACATTTGACTAATCAGAATTGGACCAAAACATTACCATAATGGACTAGTGATGCTTGGAAGTTGTCTCAATATGCCAATTTTGCTTTCCCCAGATTGTTCAGTAGTACAAAGAAGTAACATACAGTTGTGTTATCCTAAAGACTATGAATATGTAGTTCTCTTTGTCAGAGCTTTTTTTTCCCCAGAGAACTTGCTAGTGTTCTCTGTCCTATTTTTTCATGAGAGAGCAAGAGAAAGGTAGGCTTCAGAGTTTCAGGCCAATCTATATGGCGTTATACAAAATACACTACTTGTAGAAATTCTAGGCTTTGCAAAGGAAACAGTGAAGCTGCAAAGTTCTGTACTTTGCAGCGTGATATATTTTATGATTCGTATTATGAATGTCCTTACAGAGAAAGCATTGTCAAACCACTGGCTCCGACGGAACCATAGCTTTGTCACCCTTTTCGCCCGTCACAATGTCAATCGTCTCGGTGGATTCAGCCTTGTAACTGTACTTGCAGCTTATAGCGACGAATGCGAGCAAGTTGATAACGCCGAGCACGGTGAGGAACGCGTAGTAGTAGTCGAGGTGACATGCGTTGAGGTTGTTGGTGACCCACGCGTTCCCGCGCGCTCGCGTGATGCGCGTCACGGTGGAGAGCAGGACGCTGCTGAGGATGTTGCCAACGCCGTACGCCACCAGTGACATGGCCGTGCCGAGGCTCTTCACGCTCTCCGGCGCCTGGTCGTAGAAGAACTCGATGATTCCCACCACGTAGAACGCGTCGGCCAGGCCCATCAGCACGAACTGCGGCAGCAGCACGAAGATGGTGAGCGGCAGCGGCTTGCCCGTCTTGTCCAGGCCGAGGCTCCGCGCGTAGTCCAGCCTCCGGTTCTCGGTCACCGACGCGGCCGCCATGGTCACGATCTGCAGGAGCATGCCGATGCCCAACCGCGTCAGAATGGTAATCCCTCGGGGGTTCTTGGTGTAACGCCGGACGGCCTTGACGAAGATCCGGTCGTAGATCACGACGGCGACGAGCATGGTCAGCGTGACGAACGCGCCGAGGCTGGCCGGAGGGACCTGGAAGTCTGCTCCCAAGTGCCGGTTCATCGTCGTGCCCTGCTTCACGAAGAGGGTGTTCGTCTGCGCGATGAACGTGCACGGAACGAACATGGTCACGAAGACGGGAACAAGCTTCATGACCTGCTTCGTCTCCTCCACCTGGGTCACGGTGCAGAGTGTCCACTTCGGCAGCGACCCGTTGCCGCCGTCCTCGTCCTTCACGGCGGCCTTGTTCAGGAACTTCATGGTGTTGGTAGAATCCATCCGGAACTTGCGCTTCTTCGTGTAAACATCGGGGTCCAGCTCGTGCAGCTCCTTGGCGTCGTCCGGGACAGGGACGCGCCACTTGCAGATCGCGGCGGCGATCACCTTGCCCATGCGCGTCAACGGGCTGCCCTGCGGCACCTTGTGTCTGTAGAGCTTCGTGCCGGCGAGGAAGATGGCGATGGAGATCAAGAGCCCCAGCGTGGGGATCCCGTAGCCGACGGACCAGCTGATGTTGTCCTGCAGGTAGACGAGGACGGTGGAGGAGAAGAGGATGCCCACGAAGATGGTGAAGATCCACCAGTTGAAGAAGGAGAGCTTGTGCATCTTCTCCCGGGGGTCGAACTCGTCGAACTGGTCCGCGCCGATGGTCGAGATGTTGGGCTTGGTGCCGCCGTTGCCGAGGGCGACGATGTACAGGCCGGCGAAGTAGACTCCCAGCTGCAGCGCCGAGGCCGGTGGGCAGATGCTGCCGTCGCACGGCGGCGGTTTCAGAGCCGGCACGGTGACGGCCAACGTCAGCAACAGCATACCCTGCATGCATTGTTGAGTCTCTGTTACTACTTACTACAGTGTTAGTACCAGCTCGCTTGTGTCACTAACTGTGGGTGATGATTTCAGGTCAAACAAATAACTGTGGGTGATGATTTCAGGTCAAACAAATAACTGTGGATGACGATCTAATGCATTAGATTCTCTACTACTTTTCGTACACGTAAGATTTTGTTCCGGTGTGAAATGGTCAAAGGTAACAAGGATCAAAAAGTCCTACTACTCCCAGTTTTCAGGGAAAAGGCTGTCCTTATCACAAATGATTTACCTCAGATAATCTAGCTTTGGCATGCATCTGAAAGCTATTTCTGAACCTCCCTCACAAGTACCCTACAAGTTCGTTGTCTTTGTGATGCTGCCCTCGTGTACTCACTGTCTTAGATGGTATCGGTGATAAGGTCTCAGAGAGTAGGACTGTTTGGTCTAACCACTACTGTTGTGGCGCACTACGCCGTCTCAGGAGCGACCACCACTAATTCACACATCAAGCCCGTCTTAAGAGCCTATCGTACGTTTCATTTTTCAAAGCGACTGCTCATCAGTCGCCTGAAAACCGACATCTTTTCAGTCGACGCGTAATAAGTCGTCTGATTGTGATCCAACCGCTAGAACGTCGTCTTCAGCCTCCATCTAAATCGATCGCTTATTTCCTCCCTCCAAACACTTGGACCCTCTCGCTAACTAGTTCGCTTTCAAGCACCCCGCCGCCCGCACCACCCACCCCCTCGCGGCTCTGGCGTCGTCGTAGGTGCCTTGCCGCATCGCCTCTCCACCGCCCCATGACAGTCAGGTCAGGCCAAATCCCCCAGAACCTTTTTCTAAGCGCGGAACTCGTCGGAGAATCCAAAAACTCTGAACCATCTGATTTGTTCATCGTAATACTGAAATGTATTCTTTTTTCTAAAAAAAATTGTTCATCATGCTCAGTTCATGGTTGTTGACTGAAAGTGAGTTTTTAGGAGCCTGCAAAATAGGAGGCATGTTCGTTTTCAAATCGACAACCATGCCCTCTATTATTGAAAGAACGTGTGACCGTAATTCCATTTCTTCAATTTGTAACTTTGTTGAAACTTGGAAAAGTGCATGTTGTATGTGCACAATCTCCGAGGATTTCCCGGGCAACATGATGATATGATTACGCTTACCATGAGGTATATGGCGGAGCCGACGACGAACGTCCAGTAGCGGCCGAGGTAGGCGTCGGCGACGTAGGCGCCTAGCAGCGGAGTCAGGAAGACGACGCCGGACCAGTTGGTGACGTTGTTGGAGGCCTCCACCGTGCCCTGGTGGAGCTTGTCCGTCATGTAGATCACCAGGTTCGACGCGATGCCGTAGTACGCCATCCTCTCGAACAGCTCGTACACTGCATCATAAATCCGGGCAAAATCCTCGTTACTCTGCTCAGTTCTCGCACAAGTAAAATTTGAGTACGAAGTCGATCTGAGCTTGAGCACGGTGCTAACGTACCGACGATGAAGGAGCATGCTTTCCAGCCGCCGCGCTTGGAGCGGAGCACGGGATTGCCGCGCAGATCCACGGAGCCGTCTTGCGTGTACTCAGCTGCCCCCGCCTCGCCCTTCTCCATGGCGGCCATTTGGAAGCTAGCTGCTCCGCTCGCACTGGGCTGTGGCCTTTGAGGTGTCTGTTGTTCCCACGACGACCTGCATTTATAGACGTCCACTGCTGCTGCCGTGTGCCCGATGCACGTCGCTACCAGCGAAGATTGTGGAGCACGGCCTCATCACGACTGCACGCGTTTACCAGTTTGTTGCCGTGGGCAAGTTTCACGGTCAAAGGCACAGACACATCCGCTTGCAGATTGTGGGGCGGCAGTGCAGTGACGATCAATGTGGAAAGGCCGAAGGATATCGATAGTGGTGAATCAGTGAGAGCGACATGGTTCTGGCTCTCCCCTTGGTCGTGAACTTGTGATCGGGAACAGGAGCACTGCTGTTGTGCAGCGCAGAACTACGACTGTTAATTGGACTTGGAGCTGGCCAGGTTATCAAGATATAATCTGGACGGCACTCGTCCCATCGGGGTGTCTTTTAGCATCCCAGTTGGATGGTATTCAATCAAATGCTGGCCTGGTCCGCATTTCAAACAACGATTACGCACTGGGCAGGCGAGATGTGCCGCCACGCCTCGTGGCTCGTCGGGGCGACTCGTGTTCTGACCGTCCCTTTCTCCAGCCTCCTTCCGTCTGCAGTGCAGCCTGCCTCCCTAGCATGCATCAACTAACAGCTGGCGAGCTGCAGGGCGTTGACGCGATGCCCCCGATTTGCCACAGCGTGTCAAACGTTGCACTAGAGGTTGAGGCGCGCGCCGTGGAGGACTATTGATGGATGCTTCCCTGCAGCTCGTCTGTTGTCGAATAGGCTAAACGGTTCTTGGGTGTTTGGCTGTCGTGCACTTAGGGTTTGTTTGCTTTCTGCATGGGACAGCTGCCTGGGCCTGGCAAGTCATCTGAGCCCTAGACACTCAAAATCCAACACCTGAGAGCTCTGCCTGGCTGATGAGCTGCTTGGGAGGGCACTAAGCAAACAGGCCCTTAGGGCACGTTTGGTTGTTGCCTGGCTCCACCTGCTTGGGCAGGCAACGAATCTCAGCCAGAGGCACTTGAAATTGTGTGCCTGGGAGCGATACCTGGTGGAGGAGCTGCCTGGGAGGAATCAAAGTAAACAAACCCTTACAGCGTGTTTGGATGAGGCCTTGGCGCTGGCTGCGTGGGTCAAGATTGCGCTACAGGCACTTGTGAGAGCGTTGTCTGTTGCAGATAGTTATATGATCCAAACAGGAGCGTCAGATCTTGGATGCTTATGACTGTCTCTGCTACTCCAGACACCCTGCGTCATGCTCAATCCAAACAACCTCTTAATAATAGCTATTCTTAGGGATTATGTAGAACTTAACTGCCGCGTATTGGCCTTGTACATCTATATATCTCATTGGGATCAATGAACAATCTATGTTGGCTTCACCGTTGTTTGGACAAAGGCGCAGACGGCCCTAGCATGGAATGCAATAAGGTCGTATCAGCATTTTACTTAGTATTCATCCGAAGGCATAATCGTTATGTATCGCGGAAGAAATTATCTTTTCCCTAAGAAGCTTCTGATTTGCCAATGTTCATACTATGTCATGGTGTGTGTGTGTGTGTGTCTATATAGGGAAAATCCATTCTACTCCCGGGTGTAGTTATTCTCACTTTCAAAAAACCACCATGGGTATGTGTATATACCCATTTATCATTTTGGGTATGTACACATACCCAAAATAAGATTTCTCAAAGTGATAACAATGAAAATTTTTGAGTGGAGCTCACATTTTTCTACACCTTATTATATATCGTATTTCCTGTATAGAAAAAGGAGTATGTCCATAAACTTGTTCTATCCTCGTATAAAAAACGGAGTATGTACGCATACCACTTTTAAAAATCAGGTATGTGTACATACTTTTTTAGAAACCTCAAGTATAAAGAAATACCTCCTAGATTATGAGATACAAATGTGATATATATATATATATACATATATATATATATATATATATATAAAGTATTAGACCATGTGCAAAATTCGGGACTTCCCGCTTATTTTTTGATCGAGGTCCTGAACAATGTCTGCCAACCTCATCGACCCACTAAGTGGCTTATGAAGAAGAAGGCCCACAAATAAGAAGTGTTTTTCTTTCTCTAGTCCACAATATAGTTCACAACATGAGTGTTTAGGTCTAAGAAGTGTCACTGATAAAAATCAGCATATTCATTAGTACTCCCTAATTTTTCCCATTAATGATATTCTTTTTTTTCTTCAAAATAACGTATTTTTACCTTTTACCATTAATTTTGGAATTATACTTCAGCAACATGTGAATTTTATATAATAAAATATTTCTCATAGTACATCTAAAAACATATTTTAAAACCTATATGATTTTTAAAAATTGTGGTTGAATATAGAAATGTTTGACTTTGACCACGCAAAAATAATAATTAATTTGAAATGGAGGAAGTATTTTTTTTAGTGACCCATTTTCCTGTTCCCATGCCCGGCCAAAGAACTGAAAATTTGGTGCCCAAATGATCGATCACGACGTTCTTCTATTGTCAGACCAGTAAGTTAGGATGCAGACAATGAAAACCATTTTTGTCACATCTCACCAAGGGTAACTGATGTGTAGTTGTACTTATCGCACACCTCAGGATTCTGATACTGACCTTTCGTTTATCTGGTTCATGGACCACTATTTCCTGTCGTCCCGTTTCAGCTTTCAAGAGTAGTTTTCCTCCATTGATTGTTCCAGGGAAATCCAATTCAATATTGTTTTCTTCACTATCATGGAGTACAATGAAATACCTAGATTTTTCTTTCCTATACAAATAAAGTGGAATATTTAAGGAACAAATCATCGGTCCCGCTATATATGTCACGTTCGCCACATCTTTTCTCCTAAAAACTAATTCACTGGATCTTCATTACTTTTCCGAAGACAAATATCACATCATGAACCTATTTCCATTTGGCAAATCACCTGGTCACTTCGCTGATTGATGCGTAGTGCTACAGAGATACATGTGCCACATACAGTGCTGTCACCTCGTTGTAGATAACAGGGAAGACTTGGGAGTATTAGATCAGCGATCTATGCGCCATGCTGATGAGATACTAGTAATATATGACGACTTCGTGATGTCACAAATAGGTTGTTCGGGGATCCATGGATCAAATCTGCTGTGTATGAAAAATAAAACCATGGACTAACCAGTATTTCACCAAAATATTACCATATTGGACTATTCACCATGTTCTTCTCGCTGCTGCAAGCCGCTACAATGTTCGCAGTTATTTTTCTACGGCTGCCGAACACCCCGATTACTGCTGGGAACATGGAGCAAATATGCCAACTTTGATGTCCCTTGTTCACTATAGTAAAGAGAAGTATATGTACAAATAGTGTTATCCTAAAGATTGTGCATACTAGCTCTCTTTGTCAGAGCTATGTTTTTACAGAGAACTTTGCTTGTGTGTTGTGTTCTCCATCCTAGTTTTTATTGAGAGGTAGGCTTCGGAGACCAAATCTAAACGACGTTATACATACACAGCCTGTGGAAATTCTGTTCTTTTTACAGGAGATAGCGTGAGCTGCAGAGTTACATATGCTCTGCAGTGTGTGATACATGGTTCGCATCATGGCTGCTCTTTTGACAGAAAGAGTCTCGTCAAGCCTTTGGCTCCGGTTGAACCATAGCTTTGTCGACCTGCACGCCCATAACAATGTCAATCGTCTCCGTCGATTCAGCCCTGTACCTGTACCGGCTGCTGATCCCTGCGAAGACGAGGAAGTTGATAGCGGCGAGCACGGTGAGGAACGCGTAGTAGTAGTCCAGGTGACACGCGTTGAGGTTGTTGGTGACCCACGCGTTCCCGCGCTCGCTCGTGATGCGCGTCACGAGGGAGAGCAGGAAGCTGCTGAGTATGTTGCCGATGCCGTACGCCAGCAGCGACATGGCCGTGCCGAGGCTTTTCATGCTCTCCGGCGCCTGGTCGTAGAAGAACTCGATCTTGCCCACCACCAGGAACGCGTCGGCCAAGCCCATCAGCACGAACTGAGGCAGCAGCACGAAGATGGTGAGCGAGAGCTGCCCGCCCGTCTTGTCCAGGCCGTGGCTCCGCGCGTAGTCCAGCCTCCGGTTCTCGATCACCGACGCCGTCGCCATGGTCACCACCTGCAGGACCAGGCCGATCCCCATCCGCGTCAGGATGGTGATCCCTCGGGGGTTCTTGGTGTAGTGCCGGACGGCCTTGACGAAGAGACGGTCGTAGACCACGACGGCGACGAGCATGGTCAGCGTGACGAACGCGCCGAGGCTGGCCGCAGGGATCTGGAAGTGCGGCCCCATGTGCCGGTTCATGGTCGTGCCCTGCTTCACGAAGAGAGTGTTCGTCTGCGCGATGAGCGTGCACGGCACGAACATGGTCACCAGTAAGGGGACAAGCTTCACGATCTGCTTTGTCTCCTCGACCTGGGTCACAGTGCACAGGTTCCACTTAGCCGGCGATCCGCTGCCGTCGTCATCGTCCTTCACGGCGGCCTTGTTCAGGAACCTCATGGCATTGGTAGAGTCCATCCGGAACTTGCGTTTCTTCGTGTACGCTTCCAACTCCAGCTCGTGCAGCTCCTTGGCGTCCGTCGGCACGGGGACGCGCCACTTGGAGATTGCGGCGGCGATCACCTTGCCCATGCGCGTGAACGGGCTGCCTTGCGGCAGCTTATGCCGGTACAGCTTCGTGCCGGCGAGGAAGATGGATATGGAGATCATGAGGCCCAGCGTGGGGATACCGTAGCCGATGGACCAGCTGATGTTGTCCTGGAGGTACACAAGAACGGTAGAGGAGAAGAGGATGCCCACGAAGATGGTGAACATCCACCAGTTGAAGAAGGAGAGCTTGTGCATCTTTTCCCTCGGATCGAACTCGTCGAACTGGTCGGCGCCGATGGTCGAGATGTTGGGCTTGGTGCCTCCGTTGCCGAAGGCGACGATGTACAGGCCGCCGAAGTAGACCCCTAGCTGCAGCGTCGATGCACGCGGGCAGACGCTGCCGTCGCACGGCGGCGGTTTCAGCGCCGGTAGGGAGACGGCCAACGTTAGCAACACCATTCCCTGCACGTATTGTTACCAACTCGCATGCATCAGTAAACTGTGGATGACGATTTCAGGTCAAACAAAAAAAAAAGTAGATGACGATTTCATGACATTTTCTGATAGTTTTCTTTTCTTATCAAATCACATGGAAAATTTTTGTTGGGTGTGATTGACGTACTAAGCTAGTCAGCAATGGTCAAACTCCCTCCATCCACGTAATCAATCACTACACCACGGTCCATTTTTACCGACTTATATTAGCTACCCATGATCAGTCGCTAAAAGGGGACGACCAACCTTGGGTCGGTAATTCCTAGTATATTGATGCACCATGGGTCGGCAATTATCGATACGAATAGCGTCTCAATTTTGATTTTACTAATAATAGATGTAAAAATAAATTATTTTAAATAAAAAAAGTTACATATATGGGTTCATAATGAATCTAACAACATCATCTTATTTGGCCAATCTTAATGATATTTTTAATATGAACTGTTAAAGTTAAGAACATTTGACTTTAACTGAAACCAGAAATGATTATATTCGTGAACAAATGGAGTAAATTACTAGGATTAGGACTAGACAGTCCTAACCATTTTCAGGGAAGGAAATGGCAGCCCTTATCACCAATGATTCACCTCAAAGGAATCTAGCTTTGACATGCACTCCTATTTGATAACGATTTCTGAACCTCCCTGACCAGTACCCTAAAAGTTCATTGTCTTTGTGATGGTGGCCTCGTGTGCCATATAAGATATTGGTTCCAGAAAAAAATCTCCGATGATTGCGGTGATCACTGATGCTGCTGCGACAGTTGAGAACAGGAATGAGACGTGACAAGTGGGGGCCACGGTGGCTCGTGCTTTGACTGTTGCGAAAACAACAAGTTAACACCTCGCACTCACAGGAGCCGTGTTGTGGCAGTATCGATCGTACTGACAATTGGTAAGTCCAGCGCCGGCACTAATCACAGTGGAAGTAAAAAGGCTAAATTTACCAAAAAAAAAAAGGTTACACTGTGGTGTATGATCATGCTGATGTGTTCAGTCAAAGCCTAGCTTAGCTAGTGCACCGAGATATTTGCACTTTTGGATGGCATGCAAAAGTCAACCAAAAAAATCCATGGTTGGATTTGCTTGGAACCTGGGAGCCACATCACGGCCTGACCCCCTTGCGCCGAAGCTGATCTGAAGCCAGGACGAGACAAAGCCCAGGGCGTCCGTACTGTAACAGTTTTGAAGGGTTCTGAACTGTTTGCGCGCCATCCACAGGTGACCCGATCGAGTCCTCGGCACCACTAGTCAAGGACTACGGCGCTGGACCTATGGGTGTTTCCCTCGCATCCATCGGATAAGAAATCAGAAGACGTAATCATCTGTTTGGTGGCACTACTGTCGCGGAGCACAGTACTACTAGTTCACAAATCAGAGACAGGTGGTTCGAGTGAAGTCTGTCGTCCAAAGAGCCTATTGCTGCGCTGTGGTTTCGGTTTCTAGCTCTGTGTTTTGGCTGCAACTATTCGGAGGCTAGAACCGTGTGGCTGTCCCGAAGGCCGCGGTGTTGCGTGGCCATCAATCAGTTTTTTATCTTCAGTGTAAAGATAAGATACTAACTTTTTTTTTGACGAAACAGATAAGATACTAACTTCTCATCCGTATTCTAAAAAGAAAACATAATTCCATTTCTTCAGTTGTAAACTTGTAACTCTGTTGGAACTTGGAAAAGCGCGTGATATATGTGACACTATCTGTAAGAATTCACGAGCAACGGGATAATATATATGATACGGGATTCGCTTACCATGAGGTATATGGCGGAGCCGGCGACGAAGGTCCAGTAGCGACCGAGGTACGCGTCGGCGACGTAGGCGCCGAGCAGCGGCGTGAGGAAGACGGTGCCGGACCAGTTGGTGACGTTGTTGGAGGCCTCGACCGTGCCCTGGTGGAGCTTGTCCGTCAGGTAGATCACCAGATTCGACGCGATGCCGTAGTACGCCATCCTCTCGACCAGCTCGTACACTGCATCACAGCAAAATAAGTAAGCCCGGAGTGCAAGAGCCTCGCTGCTCTGCTCTCAAAGTCGCACGATGAAAATCAAACACGAACACGAACTTGATCTGAGCACGGTGCTCGATCGTGCGTACGTACCGACGATGAAGGAGCATGCGGTCCAGCCGCGTGAGGAAGACGACGCCGGACCAGTTGGTGACGTTGTTGGAGGCCTCGACCGTGCCCTGGTGGAGCTTGTCCGTCAGGTAGATCACCAGATTCGACGCGATGCCGTAGTACGCCATCCTCTCGACCAGCTCGTACACTGCATCACAGCAAAATAAGTAAGCCCGGAGTGCAAGAGCCTCGCTGCTCTGCTCTCAAAGTCGCACGATGAAAATCAAACACGAACACGAACTTGATCTGAGCACGGTGCTCGATCGTGCGTACGTACCGACGATGAAGGAGCATGCGGTCCAGCCGCCGCGCTTGGACCGGAGCACGGGGTTCCAGCGCATATCCACGGATCCATCCTGCGTGTACTCGGCTGCGCCCCCCTGCTCGCCGTTCTCCATGGCGGACGACATCGCAAGCTGCTAGCTGCTCGGTCACTCTCGCACTCGGCCTTAAAGTTCAGCTTAGGTGGCTACTCCCGGGACCCTGCATTTATAGACGCCCATCAATTCCGTGTCCGATGCACGTCGCTAGCTACATCGATCGTCCCCACCACGCCCGCGATCGTTTACTAGTATGCGCTGGACAGGTTTCACGGGACACCGGCACGGCCTCGTCAGCTAGCCCATTTTGGAGCTCATGAGCTCCAGTGCGATGCGATCGAAAGGGGAAATGCCCAACGGTCCAAGGCTCTTGCCTAGTACGTAGTACTGGTAGTGTAGTGAGCGTGACATGGCTCTGCTAGCTCTCCGCCGTGTAGGGAACAGGAGCATTGCTTGTGCAGCGCAAACTGTTGACTGCGGTTGGCTAGGTTACAAGTGTGCTCTGCCCTCGTTAAAAGCACCATATGATTAAGATTGGTTGCAAAAAGACATAGTAATAAGAATGAAAAGAAGGTACGGGACCGATGGATGCCCGACAGCCTCACGCATTTGTTGTACGCCACAATCGAAGTCATCTTAGCCGGATCGGAGCCAGCCATGCATGTGGCTGTCGGGCTTTCGCGGTCGGGCCCTTCTCTCCCCGGCGCTAGCGAGCTGCCGAGGATTGAGACGCTGGGCTTGTCCGGTGCGGAAGAGACCGCTCCCGCCTCCCGGCGGACGACGCGAGCACTAACCGCCTCACGCATCGCACCGCAAAAATCTCACAAAAACACGTACGCACGGACTCAAGGTTCTCTCGCCATGGTTCCAATACTCATCGGCGTCGCCGATACGGCCACGGAACCAAGCCGATGACTAAAGCGTAGGGGTTGAGTTTGGATGGCTTAATTTTGCAAGCGTTTGCCAGCTACCTTTGCTTTGGAAAGAAAAAAAAGAAGATATGTTGCGTTACTAGTATTGGATTTTCTAGAAAAAGGAACGAATAAGACAGCTTCGATTCCAGGATCACGCTTACTGCAGCCATTGTGTGTGGTAGGTCGTGGTCCTTTTCGTTTTCTAGCCTGCACCAACAATCAGATAAATGTCACGCCCAACGATATATGGGCTGCCTACCACTAGATCGATCATTGGTTGATCGAAACGTTGCCGTCAGAAGTTGCGCTGCTACTTAGCGCGAGACACGTTCCAGTACATGGGGCAGTGACATGCATGCGACCTCCAGCATCGAGTGATCCAACCATCGGCTGCGTTCTCGCGACCAAACGCGAAGGGAGCCGAACCTGATCTGGACATGAACTAGGTTCCAAAAGTCCCTCTTAATCTCCCTTGTTTGGCTGCCTGTACCTGTACTCATCTGGCTGCTTTCTTCGGTGGGCTGCGCTAGATCGAGCCACAGGAGCTGACTGTTGAGTAACAAGACAACCTATCGCATTGCATCGTTGCGTCACTGAAGAAGGGCCGCTGCGTTTCGTTTGTGAGCTGGGCGACGAAGAAGACAGCAGCAGCGGCGCGCTAGTTGGGAGTGGGACTGAAACCAGAGCTGGGCCGTACCTTTATCCCTGAGCTACCACAGGAAACCTCCTCCGGGCCATCGACCGGTTCGGTGAGCTATGTTTGCTCTCTCTGTACTTGGAGATGCTCAGATATGCAGTGGTGCACTTGAATACTTGGCATGTGATTTCCGTTTCCTGGCTACTAGTACTAGTGCTGTTGATGTAAGTCAGCGACAGTGCCCAACAGAAGTCTGAAGGCTCAACTAATATCGCCTGTAGTACGTGCACTCTCCGGACATCACACCTGCTGTTTTGATGCTTGTTCTGATCAACGAAGAAGACAGGGCACTAGGACGGGAACTTGGAACAGATGGATAACTAACTGTGAGTTAAATGATCATAATAGCACCAGTGGTCAGTGGTAGAATAGTACCCTGCCACGGTACAGACCCGGGTTCGATTCCCGGCTGGTGCAAAGTTCATTTTTCTTATGAGCTCTTTTTTTTTGGTGCTTTCTCGGATGGAGAGCCTTTCTATTTTGGTTTTTTTCTTACACCATCGGATGAAGTGTTTTTTTTTAAAAAAATGCTTTTTTGAAACAAAATGATATTCTCATATACAATTATCGTTTTTAGCATGTTTGTTTCTTTTAGCACTAAATTTTAGAGGACTATAAACAAAGAGAATCTAGTACTAAATAAAGTCTAATGACAAAACCTTTTTACAAATGGGTACACCTTTACAAGACGAATCTAATGAGTCTAATTAATCTATGTTTTGCTACAGTCATGCTACAGTAAGTCAGTAACCATCGTCTAACCACGACTTACTTACCCTCATTAGATTCATCTCGCGAATTAGACCAGGGGTTCTGCAGTTAGTTTTGTAATTAAACTTTATTTAATACTCTTAAATGATAAGATTTTTTTATTTAGACCGCTCTAAATTTTAGACGCTTATAAAACGAACACCCTCTTAGACTCATTTTGCGTTTCTTCAGCTTAGGACTAACGCAAAAAGAGAAAAATGTCGGATCACTATTCAACACTAGTAATGTATTGTCAACGTAGATCACGCTCGACCACGTCGAACGGTTCGTCATTTCTCTTGCATCTTTAGAGGAAGTGGTCTAGTAACAGAAAAGATCTTCAGTCTCCTCTGGATAATCGACTCATTGTAACACAAGCAACGAGTCTTCTCAACGGTGATGAAGCTTCAATGAAAATATTGAGAGGTCAATTCGGGTAATTCACCCTTATGGTTGAAAAAAAATCAACTAGCACGTTGGCTAGTTAGTGGAGTTTTACTTGTCGCCAAAAGGGACACATGCCCCCCTCCCCCCTCCAGACACAAGGAAGATCCTTTAAGCAGGTACAATACTACACATAAACAGTCTTATATGCCGTCTTATATAGCGTCACATAAAATTTTTGATGTGGAAGAGAGAGAAAGAGAAGGTGGTGAGAGAAAGAGGTGATTGTTTCGTAAAACAACCTCTTCATGTATTAAAACTTAAAAATATAACAAACTTAAATATTTCTTTGCACATCTACAAATTAAAAAAAATATAATTATTATAAGATAACTAAAATAATCACCCACTGAACAGGTGGTCTAATAGACCCGTCAAAAGATTAGATAGCTTGTATAAAACAGACTATACATTGTATCTGCCCTTAGTGTCCGGGGGGGCATGCTCAACATTTTTTTTTCTTTTAGAGTTGTTGCCTAAAAAAACGTTTTTTGAGTTGTGAACTTGTTGGTGTTTCCGTTTCCACAAGGAGCTAGCTTTTGTTTTTCAAGACACCCAAACTTTATTATTTTGCTTGGAAATATGAGGTACATTCGCCTTTAGACGGAGACAAAAAAACACAAATCTACCAGTTCCTTCGTGGAGAAAATTTTAGTGCAAATAAACTTTCAGTGCAATTGTGCAAACTAGCGTTAATGACCGTCGGATCTCGATCTAACAGTCCAGAGTCAGGCGCGCTTCCCCTCAGCTCCCACCTCTGTACATTTACGGAAAACCCCTCAACGTAAAAACCTTTCCAGTGAAAAGCACCTCCACGATCTCCTCCTTCCTCGGTCTTCATTCCAGAAACACGATTTCAATCTAATGCAGAATGGGGCATGGGGATGAGGATGAAGGTCATACAGAAGGGAATCCATAAGAACAGACCCCACCAGGATCCAGCAGAGAACCCGGCATGATATTGGCAATATATTGCTTTTTGTTCTTTACTCGTATTGAGTTCCGCATCTCATGTAAATCAACGACCGGGCTCATTGAACTCAAAGAAAATTACAGAACGAGATTCTTTTTAACATACGTTGGACAAGCTGCTTTAACGGATGAATCATGTTGCAATGCCTCAAATACGACCGAGCTTGAGATTGGAGCTGTTTTACACAGGTCCAATTCCCATCATCGGTGCAAGCAAATTTTAAATGGGAGGGGCGGCTTAGGACTCCAATGCTTAAGGCAGCGCAAGGTGCAGCCAAGATTGATCTGTGGAGCATGGGAGTTGCAGGGCCACATCGCCGGAGTTGGAGCTATGCCCAATTTCGAGTGGCGGCGGCAGCGGATGATACTTGGGGGCGATT
>LAPY01000514.1:165317-179289 GCA_000970635.1 Eragrostis tef | reverse complement strand
CAAACGCCGGCGGCCGCCATGTCGAAGCGAGGTAAGCTTCCGCCCTCCCATTCGCGCTTTCATCGGTCTACCCATTTCTTCCTCGATTGATTTGCCGTCGCTTTGCAATCTCGCGTTCTGATCTCGTGTGTTGGTTTGTTCGAAATTTTGTGATGTGATTCAGGGAGGGGAGGTTCCGCGGGGAACAAGTTCCGCATGTCACTGGGTCTGCCGGTGGCGGCGACGGTGAACTGTGCCGACAACACGGGAGCCAAGAACCTCTACATCATCTCCGTCAAGGGCATCAAGGGGCGCCTCAACCGCCTTCCGTCCGCCTGCGTCGGCGACATGGTCATGGCCACCGTGAAGAAGGGGAAGCCCGATCTTCGTAAGAAGGTCATGCCCGCCGTCATCGTCCGCCAGCGCAAGCCATGGCGCCGCAAGGACGGTGTCTACATGTACTTCGAAGGTATTACCCAGCTCACATCTCGCCCATTACATGATTAGGTCATCTTAGAGTTGCTGTAGAGGATCTTAGATTGGAGTTTCATTATGTGATAGTTACTGTGATCCTTGTTAGATAGATTGTAGATGCGTGATTATAATTGTTTGACGGGAGGGCTACCCAGCTCTCTAGCTAAGCTGGAGCAGACTTCACAGTCTCTGCATATTCCAAAGCAAACGTCATACATTAAGCCTTCTGATGTTGAGGATCTCCATGGAGATAATCCATCAGGGGGCAGCCTCATATTCCATCGCCTTGTGTAGCGGCGTTGCTGCCATGAAAATTTGGGACTGGCCATGAGGTGCATATTTCAACAATAACACTGCCTAATTTTCTAGCTTTGTTTCTGAAGTGGCAATCTTACTATTTTCGTTGCATTTCTGCTTGTGTATTCTTAGTTGCATTTGTAAACAATTCAAGTTCACCAACGTCTATAGACGTACGGACTGCTCATTTTCATTTTTTCCTTGACGGTTGGACGTCCATGTCCTTCAGCTTTTTTGTGGAGCAAACCTCACATGTTTGCATATTCCTAAGCTAACGTCATAAAGGCTTTCCCTCGAATTTCTCCATCCAAAGGTGGTCTCATATTCCATCGCCCTTGGTAGCGGCGTTGCTGCAATGAAACTTTGGGACTGGCCATGAGACAAACATTTGCAAAATTTGCTTGTTTCATGTCATTCTATTGGTATTTGAGCCTGTAGTTTTTCTATGTTTGTGGTTGATTGAGCTTTCCCTTACATTTCATATTGAAATATTCACATTCAATTGACGATTAGTTGCTAGAGTGGATAGTGACACCAATTAATGACGGGAGGACTCCGAGGTCCTTCAGCTTTTTCTTGGGGCAAACCCTACATGTTTGTAAATTCCAAGGCAAACGTCAGAAACAAAGTTTTTGGTGTTGAGGTTCCCTCCAAGGATTTCTATCTTTGAAGGAGTACTTCCATTTGAAAACGGTCTCATATTCCATTGCCTTGGGTAGTGGCATCGCTGCAGTGAAACTTTGGGACTGGCCATGAGACATATATTTTTTTTTCCAAAGAATATTGGTTTGTTTCTAGTATCTAGTAATAGTGATGTACCACTTAATGACAGGAGGACTCCGAGGTCCTTCAGTTTCTCCTGGAGCAAACACTACATGTTTGTATATTCCTAAACAAATGTCAGAGAAGAAGTTTTTTGCTGTTGAGGTTTCTCATCGAGGATATAATCTTTGAGGGATTACTTCCATTTGAAAGCGGTCTCATATTCCATTGCCTTGGGTAGTGGCATCGCTGCATTGAAACTTTGGGACTGGCCATGAGACATATATTTCTTTTGAGTCTTTCTTCACCGTTACCTTTTCTTTTTAGTGTCTTATATTGTTATGTTGTATTAATCATGTTACTAAGTGTTTAACTTGTGCTGCTACATTTCCTTTACAGACAATGCTGGAGTGATCGTGAATCCCAAGGGTGAGATGAAAGGTGAGATCATAGCCTACCTTCCTGCTACAGGTTTTTATGATATCTTGAGAACACTTTAACAAATGTTGCTTCTTTGCAGGTTCTGCTATCACTGGACCCATTGGTAAGGAGTGCGCTGACCTTTGGCCTAGGATCGCAAGTGCAGCAAATGCCATCGTTTGAGAGCTTGTTTCAGTGTGTTAAAAGACTGCTGTATGACCTCGTTACCAGTTGCAAATTTAAGCTAAGAGAACCATGGAACTTATATCTTGGCTCCTTTTTGTTTCAGTCATATTGCAGTTTTGTAGTGAACAGAAATCTGTCTACCCATGAGGGTCTATATAACAGTGACATCAACTTTTTTGCCTCACCTATTCGTGATATTGGTCTACTTTGTTTTGTGTGATGTCTTTACATACTAATTTCGCTGAAAACTTTACTGCACACACGATTGTGCTTCACACTCTGCTGTCGACCATTTCTATTGTCTACCTAAGGAAACCGCAACGTATTTGCTCTTTGGCGCTCGATTTGTAATATTCCTGTATGGTTTGTATCTTTATCCGGTCCTATCCAGAACCCTAGCTTCTCAAATGCTCTCCGAACTGGCGAGGTGAATCCTGGGTAACTGAAACTTTTGCGAAAAACAAGCCTGGCGCATCGATCCTGGCATTATTTATATCAGAGTTCCAACGAACCTCGCCTGGAGCGTAGATGTGATAAGGGCAGTATTAGTATTTTTTAAATATGACACATCAGCTTTCTAATTGTCTTTTCTGAAATAAAATCACATCTCTTAGTACACACTTTCATTTTTACAGTTTTATAGGATGGCTAGAATATTAAATAGATGCATGTGATTAGATCAAATGGTGAAGAATGAAAGAAAAAAAGATGCTCAATACATTTTCATTTTACTTTCATGTCTAGGAAAAAGTGTCAAGTTTCTTTCATTAGGGCATGTACAACCTAGAGACAGGGTCGTCTCTTCATTAATGTTATAGACAGATCTACAGGGTCATTCAACCCAGAAACTATCTTATTATCTACAAACAATTTAATGTTGTGTATATAAACTAAGATCAACTATAAATTCAATTGCGTATATCATTGTGTGGTCTTTTGATAGATCAACTACATGAAAAAACAAACAAACACCATATAACTAAAATTCAGATAAGGCCCTGAGCATCTTGCCTTAGAGAAATAGCTACCTGGTCAGGCATCTCACGGAAAAGGCTGTTTGGTTGCAACATATGCCTGAGAGAGAAACGTAAGCACGAAAATACGTTTTCCTTACTCAAACACGTAACAAACAAAGGTGTTTCCCCTGTTTCGTTCCAAGCACATCACTAACCCCCCGCCTCAAAGAAGATCGATGACCTGTGGCCATGTTAAGTCTTAGAGGTGGTGATGACTAGCAAAATGGATTCGTGCGGGAGTATAGAAGATATTGATGTGATCAATTTGACTGAAATCAAGGTGAATATTGTGAATTTCATAGATTAGCAGCTTGGGCTCAAAAGAGGGGGAAAAAGACTGTTGAGGAAGCAGCAGCACGATCCTCGGTGAGCAGGGCCCTGCGCCGACGAGCTTGGTCCTCGACGGGAGGGGATATGGCTCTGCAGTAACAGGTTTTGGGACAGGCGGGGTGGCGAGCTCCGGCGACAGCTCGGTTCTTGGGGGAGCGGAGGTGCGAGATCTGGAGAGGTGAGCTCCATGGCAGCCTCGCTCCTCAGCATGTGCAGAGAAGTAGGTGAGCTCCACGGCAGGCTCGAACCCCGACGGTCACAGAGGTGAGCTCCGCGGCGGCGTGTTACGACCTCCGTGGCTGCCGAGGTGATGCGCTCAGGCACGGAACATCGCGCGACGCGTGAGCTCAGGCGTCCGAAATCGGCGCGCGATCCAAGCGCCGTCGCCTCGTGAAGACGAGGGCGTACAACGGGAGGCGCTGTCATCTGCTCCGCCTGGGAGCACGGTCCAGCAGCGTCGCCTCGCGAGACGACGGGGCTCCCGTCTCCTTGTCAAACCGGGGGGCATTTTGTAAAAAACCCATCACAGAGACGGGACGAAGAGACGCATTGTACATGCCATAAAAAACATAGCTTCTCTTTCTTTTTAAAATTCTTACCATGTCATTTTTTTAAGCTGATGTCTTAAAATTTTTACCATATCATTTTTTTAGCTGATGTGACACTTTAATAAAGACAAATGAAAGACCTATTGAGACTGGCCTAAGAATGTGTGCCGAAGTGGCACTGTAATCGGAACCCTTTTTTTCCCTTAATATAACAACATGCAGTTCTCTTTGTGTTCGAGAAAAAAATATGAATGTGAATTTTTTTACCAAAACAGCTGGATAATTTGACAGGAGAAATAGTTTTGAAGGATGAAATTGACCTATTTTGTCACGTAGGTATAATTTACTGCTGCTCGTACCAGAACTCAAAACAGTATATGTATATTCAGTAAGAAAGTGTTCATCATATTCTCCTAGCTTCTGTTCAGTCGGCTACATCAACTGTGATAAATTAACAACAGGTGCAAGGCAGCTTGCCTGCTCTTTTTTCCCTAAAAAATACAGGAAGTATTTTCCAATCTACCCACATAGCGCTAATTCACAATTTCGGACGAAGCTGTGGTGCCTGGCTGTGCACAATCGCTATTCCAGTTGAGAAGCACTGCAACGGTGAAAGGCTCGAGTTGAAGTAGAGGATGTACAGGTCCTCCGTGATGTTCACGAGCCGTAACATTGTCTCGTTCTTCTTCGCGCCCTGAAAGTTCATTGGAGAAAAATATTAGAATCGGAGAGAGCATCAACCTGATCTGGCATGAATCATAAAAGTTCACTGCAACGAAACCTATGATTACCTTGGTTGACAACTCTACTGATCTGCTTTCCTCTGCTTCAGGCAAGGAGGCACAACCATCATTGTCCAGCACTCTAATGGGGCATCCAAGGTCCCATCCGCCGCAATGGCAACGTCCCCCAGATCTCCATCTCTCGACGAGACCTGTTGGCCCGCTGTTATTTGAAATCGCACCCCCGTGGTAACCTCTGGGAACGACAGCAGTTATACATTTTTCAGCACCCTTTCTGTTCTGATCATCAGTACCTTCAGTGCCCTCCGAATGATTTGTTCCTGCCTTCTCAAGGAACTTCAGCCCCCAGCCGCCAACAACAGGCTTCTTTCGGGATTTGCGCTGTTGTTCTCTCACTACAATTGCTGCTAACTGATGGTTGGTCGGCAATTCATCGATGTCGTTGTTTGTCAAGGCTGATTCCCTAGCATTGATTATTTCATCTTCAAATATTTCAGTTAAGTCGTCGAACTGTTGAGAGCAGTGCTTGCTGATTTTCCAGGCATGTTTCGGACTTGAAGAAACATTGCCAGTTCTCATAATTTCTGTCACTCTCTTGACAAGTCCCTTTCCTTTTGGAACACTGTAAGAACTCTGCATTTGCCTCAGATAGTCACCAGGGGAACCATACAGAACAAACTCAGTTTCCAGAAGACTAGACTTATCTGAATTCAGAACCAAAGAACTTGAAACCTTCATCTTGCCAACAAGTCTTGACACGTTACTTGTGTGACCCATCCAATCTTTCTTTCCTTGCTCTCCTGAATGGAGCATGTAGACATAATCGAGGGCCTTGTCATTGTCCTGCACCTTGATTGCGTTTGCAGTGTATATTGCAATAGGATTGTCCAGGGATAATTCGAAGTGAGGGAGGCCGTCCTTCCATATGCATTGTAGAAGACCAGCACTAAGAGATGATGGACAGTGAGACAGAACAGGTTGGTTTGAGCATGATGGCGACATCTTCTCCTGCGTACTAAGCTCAGTTGTGCTTTTCTTCAATGGAGACCCCCCAGGGGAGGAGGTTTCCCATGTCTCAGGAGATATGAGTTTCAATATCTCTGACTGTGTTATGACGTGGGATTTTGATCGAGTTTTTCTCATCTTAGATCCTGGCAGGAAATGTGATGGGCTTTTCGGTCTTGTCTTCGCATTCACAAGAGCATGTAAAGAGTCTAGCACCATCTTCTCTGAAGGACCCAGATTTACACTCCCTTGGCTGACCCCATCACTAATCAAGTCGTCAAGATCACTCACATTGTGGGTTCTTGTCGGGTGCCTCAGGCTTCTGATGAGGAACTCCAGGATCATCATCTTTGCAGGAAGTGATGGGTACAAATTCGAATGAGGTGCATCGCCCCCGCAAGAACATGGTGACTTGTGGCATGACTGGTAGCTCCTGTTTTTCTTCTCATCTGATGGGAACGGCTGCATGCAGTTTATTTGAGATGGATTAGACTGAACCCCAAATGCAGCAACGGACGAGTCTTGATCTTCTTCCGACCGCCCAGTGAACTCCGGAATTGCAGTCTCGTCATGTAAGCCACTTTGCATGTAGACAAGTTCCATTTTAGTTCAGGAATAAATGCTGAAGAGGATGCAGTAAACCAAGTCTTTGATCACCTGCATAGCAATAGCATAAAAAGTTATTCAACCCATAAAAAAAGTAATTTCGACAAACAAACCATGTTGTTTTTTGGATGAAAAAACATATTTACAGAAATCCTCGGTTGGTGTTCTGATGACATTGACAGTTGTTTATTTACGGCCACATCAGGAGAAAAAACTAAATATAGGGGCAAGAGCTTTCCCCAAACTGAATCAAATATATTGCGAGAAAAAAGAGGCTGCTGTTTTAAGCACAAAAAAAAATGACCTCTCATCATATTTAGTTGGAAACATGTCATATGATCAAGTGTGCAAGGAACATGTACATGATAATTTCGTGGTTGACCAATTAAATCAGTTAAAAATGCTAATAACTGACAGCTGCCGGAGAAGTGCCCATGTGGTGTCTTTGATTTCCTGTTTCTGTGCTGAAAATAAGTCTAATAATGGAATGTTCTAGACTAGAGTGGTGAAGGAGTGCTCATGCAAAATGCTTGACATATTTGATTTCCCATCGTAGTAGTAGTAACAATCACAAGAGAAAAACTTCCTTATACTACAGCCCTTAACCATTGTCCCCAGCACATAAATTCTTCCCCAGTACTAGGTACCATGTAAATGCCAATTACGCCACACATTAACACTTGCTCCGTATGATCTCGTACACTCCAACCCCCAATAACACATCCAAGGCTTTCCTTGCCCGTAACAGCAAAAGAAAACTGGTCAGTACTAACTGTACTTCTTAGCTTAAAATGCAAGTCTCGTAGCTAATTTTTACTGCCGTCTCCTATCAAAGCATTGGATAACGCTACCAGGAAAAGATGCACTAGTACTTGCAAACATTCTGACAAGTATGGACTGTTTGACGATCAGGCGTGAGGCCATACTCTGCTCTGTAGCATGAGGAGATGAACAGGGGACAGGTACAGTCCAAAGAGGTAGTACAACAATTATGCTTGGGAAACCACGAATGGCTGGCCTCTAATCCTCTCAAAGATGAAGAACTGGGCCTAAGGAAGAAGGACATCAGAAGACTACCCAGTTAAGTTCATGATGTGTATCAACACAACTACATGAAAGAAAAAGAGAAGTGGCAATAAAACAAAAGGTTGCAGCCCACGCTGCAAAAGAGCTCCATAGCCCAACCGAAAAGGATGACCTTAAATGCATTCATCACCGGCTTAAAGACCGGGCTCACCGGAAAATCACTTTGTTGCATGCACCTAACCTTTAACACGACAGCATACGAAAGCCTACGCTCAACAACGCAAAAGATACAGGAAAGTCGAACACATCATTTCTCTAGCAAGAAGCAACAAGAACAAATTGCACATCATTTAGAACAGTAACGATACTGAAGATGCATCATTCAGTTAAAGTAGGAGAGGCGAAATGGACGAAGTTTCAGATTCCTCACCTCAGAGATCAACGAGCAGCATCCAAGGCTCGACTGAAGCAATCACAGCCTCCGGCCTCCCACAGTCCAACACAGACGAGTGCTGCTCTTCTCGAACCAAACAGTGCACTTGCAATGTGAAGTGCTCAAGAACAAAGCAACTGAACAAGAAAGCCGGGAGATGGTATATATATGAAGAGGAACCGGGCCAACCAACGAGCAGATAGCCGATGACTGACCAACCAAAGCCAAAAACAAGATTAGGTGAAGAGGACTGAGGACCTAAACGAAGCTAGAATCAGCGGTACCAAAGTACTAGCATCAAGCCGAGGCGCAACGCTGCCGCTTACTAGAACAGAGCGGATGAGACAAATCGCCCAGCTTTTTCTGCCCCAAACACCACCCCCAAAACAAGCAAGGAGAGCCGGAGTGGGAGAGGCGAAATGGAACCCAGCCGGCGGAGACGAGGATGGAGACGGGAGGACGAGGCTGTTTAGGCGTCAAGGGAAAAGGCTCTTCGTAGCCGGCTTTACTCCTCTCCCTTTTCATTAACGCGACGACGGCATGTGTGGCTTTGGAGTCTCTCGGCGACGCGTGGGGCTGCAGTTTCCCTCCATGACTACCGCATGCAAAGCTAAGCCGGCCGGGGAAAAAGATCGAAACGCCTGCCGGATCAGAGGTTCAGGGCAAGGCGTAACTCCTCGCCATTAAAGGCTGGTCAAGAACGGCAAGCAGTTATGGCCGAGGAAGCAGAACGTGATGAGCTGAGGCAGAGAGGCGAGCTGCAAGAACCCGAGTTCCGCGGAAGAATTGGCAGCAGCTGGTGGCAGGGCAGCAAATATAGAATGAGGATGGAGGAGAGACGGCTGCTAGATTGGCCGGGATTCAGTGGGAGAGACGGCTGCGACCATGTGAAAGGAGCGCTAAACAATTGTGCAGCTGGTAGACCGCGGCAGCAGCAGCGGCCAAGAAGTGGCTTTGAGGCACTAAAAAACCTGGCTTTTGCTCTGGGTTTAGTTCTTGACACGCGTGTTTGAGTGGTGTCTGAGTCCTTGATTGCGTGCTTCTAGGGTAGGTTCTAAATTCTATAGAAGTTGTCAAGGGAATTTATTCCCCCACTTGGATTTGGGGCCGGAGCAGAGCGGTTACTGTGTTGGAATTTGATCGCGCTCGGCTGACGCCTCTGCATCGTGCTCCTTGCCGAACGTTACGGCTTGGACTTCGGCGCTGGGCGTAGTGGAGGGGGCCGGGCGAGCAGGACAAGGCGACGGGGTCACGAGCGGCGCGTAGTGGGAGTAGGAGGCGCTTGTTTTGCTTGTTCCACCCTTGTAAATTACCGTTGCCTCAAATTGGTCCTTTTGGCACGATTGCCAGTACCTGCTTTTATTTTGCAACCGTTCCTGAAGCAGATATTTACCAACTAATGAGAAAAGGAAAACGTGAAATATGAGATGATTCATGAGCGTTGCACATGAACGTTGAGTTATGGATGCCGATGAATTAACACAAGGAGGAGTACAGTTTTTCTTCAGAACAGTAGGGGTCCATGCAGGAAAAACGAACGAATCTTTGAGAAGAGAAGAGGCGGAGCGGCATACGTGTACGTCTCTAGTCATTCACCCTCACTTCTGGTCTGTTTCCTTGAGGCGCCCACCACCACCAGCGCGACGACGCTAACGGCCACTTAACCCGACCCAACCAGCAAGTCCCATGCGTTCATCAGGTCCAGTCTTTGTTGTCACCTGCCGCGTTTCGTCGCATTTTCACCGGGGCCAATTGACCCCGCACCATGCGAGGAAGATGACACGCGCTGGTAGAGGAGGATTCAGAGCAGAGCTCTCTCGCTCGCTGGCTTGACTCCCTGTGCAGTTGTCTGTCTCCAGGCCGTGCCGTCTTGTTTTGGTCGCAGGACAGTAACAATGGGATTTATTCAGTAAAACTAACGAGAAACGCTAAGCTCTTGTCAACCTGAGAAAGGTCTGAACTTTTCAGAACTTTGAACTAGTCCAGCCGTCCGGTCCATGGCACTACTCGGTTTGTTCAGACTGTTGCTGAATGCGGTCTGCAGTAGAAGTGAGATCAGGATCTCGTGATCAATCTTTCGTTTGGGCAGAGCTTTGTGGAATGAGTGATTGTGCTGTGCACAATCGCTTTGTTTTTTTATGGAAACTGATCTTGTAAGAAGATAATGTATGGATACAGTTATTTTAGTTCCCTGAAATGGCTACTTTTGTAAATAGAGGGAATGGAAAATGACAGGACGTGCTTCCACTGAACTGTGATGTGAGGTAACGCACAAAGAGCGGGTCAACATCATCCCCTTGCTTCTTCACTGTGCACCCACCTTTTTAAAACAGGTGACGCTAGTAGTCCAATGCCATCTTGACAAAAACGGATTCGAACAGACACGCTCCAGGCAGAGTAGGAGCAACGTTCAAAAATCTCAACGGGAAATTGCTGGCCAGCGTTTTAGCTGAAAGGCGTGACGAAGGCTAGTGCGACGTTGCGGTGGCATGGACAGGGACTCCGGACTCGCATGCAGTAAGCTGGCTTCAATTTGACCACTGAGATCTCTGTTTTTTGACAGCCACGATCACCACGGCCGCCACGATCTCTGTTGTTGAGATAAGTGGAAGATCTCGATCTTCAAGGGGATCAAAAGCAGTGACGACAGAGGAGGGTGACATGCATTACCGACGTGCCGACGAAGGGTCGATCCACCCACGAATATAGCGGTAATTATCAAGTCTATAGTTTACTACTAATATTCAGTAGCTTGATATAACAGCAGTCGTGTGTACAGAGGCTCGAGAGACTCATTTGAACGAACTTGCCGGCTTGAGCAGTTAGCCTAATTTTGCAGAGCAGATGCCAAAATTCTCGGTACCACTACTACCAGATACCATCACAGATTCGCAGCAGTTTTGCTTGAGTCAGATTATGTCCTAATCAACACGCGTCATGACTCTGAAATTTCCTTCTCGCATTTTCTTCCTGTTCCTTGATGGAACAATGTATTTGACAGCAAAAAATAGTGGCGCTATATATAATTTCAAGCCTTGGTAAGCAACCAATGAGACGTGACCATGACACATGAGCGCCATCATTTCGCCGACAAATTCTTCCATCGCTACCTGCCTCGCTTGGAGCGGTTTGCCTGATGGACGACTGCACAATCCCTGTCTTGGTCGTCTACCATCGCCTTCATTATTTAGTATTTGCTCATCATGGTTCCATAATAACCGGCAAAAGATTATTATGTCAAGCTGAAGAACGTAGACTGTCATGCCCATACCTTTGACCTTTCTCTTTGAAACACGAATACGTAAATCGAGGTACACCCAAATAGGTTTGTCATTGTCGCCATCATCGTCTCCATTGCCGGCCAGACATCCTCCTGGGGAAGTGGCGAGATGAACTCGATCGCAATAAGAAGTACTCCAGTACGAGCAGCGATGATGCTCCCACGAGGTTCAAAAATCTCAACGGGAAATTGCTGGCCAGCGTTTTAGCTGAAAGGCGTGACGAAGGCTAGTGCGACGTTGCGGTGGCATGGACAGGGACTCCGGACTCGCATGCAGTAAGCTGGCTTCAATTTGACCACTGAGATCTCTGTTTTTTGACAGCCACGATCACCACGGCCGCCACGATCTCTGTTGTTGAGATAAGTGGAAGATCTCGATCTTCAAGGGGATCAAAAGCAGTGACGACAGAGGAGGGTGACATGCATTACCGACGTGCCGACGAAGGGTCGAT
The DNA here is from genome assembly GCA_000970635.1 of Eragrostis tef. Classification (NCBI taxonomy): domain Eukaryota; kingdom Viridiplantae; phylum Streptophyta; class Magnoliopsida; order Poales; family Poaceae; genus Eragrostis; species Eragrostis tef. The sequence goes on along the minus strand of LAPY01000514.1, from coordinate 167,732 downwards.
CCACCCACGAATATAGCGGTAATTATCAAGTCTATAGTTTACTACTAATATTCAGTAGCTTGATATAACAGCAGTCGTGTGTACAGAGGCTCGAGAGACTCATTTGAACGAACTTGCCGGCTTGAGCAGTTAGCCTAATTTTGCAGAGCAGATGCCAAAATTCTCGGTACCACTACTACCAGATACCATCACAGATTCGCAGCAGTTTTGCTTGAGTCAGATTATGTCCTAATCAACACGCGTCATGACTCTGAAATTTCCTTCTCGCATTTTCTTCCTGTTCCTTGATGGAACAATGTATTTGACAGCAAAAAATAGTGGCGCTATATATAATTTCAAGCCTTGGTAAGCAACCAATGAGACGTGACCATGACACATGAGCGCCATCATTTCGCCGACAAATTCTTCCATCGCTACCTGCCTCGCTTGGAGCGGTTTGCCTGATGGACGACTGCACAATCCCTGTCTTGGTCGTCTACCATCGCCTTCATTATTTAGTATTTGCTCATCATGGTTCCATAATAACCGGCAAAAGATTATTATGTCAAGCTGAAGAACGTAGACTGTCATGCCCATACCTTTGACCTTTCTCTTTGAAACACGAATACGTAAATCGAGGTACACCCAAATAGGTTTGTCATTGTCGCCATCATCGTCTCCATTGCCGGCCAGACATCCTCCTGGGGAAGTGGCGAGATGAACTCGATCGCAATAAGAAGTACTCCAGTACGAGCAGCGATGATGCTCCCACGAGTCCCACCGCAGGGATTAAACAAGCAGCAGGACAGTTGCTTGCGAGTCAGTCAAAGACAAGCGTACCGGGAGAAGTGCTTCGTTACGTGCGTGTTGACTAATCGCGTGTCACAAATGCAACGCAATAGGATAAGATAACCACCGCAATTGATAGTACTAGCACATGGCTCAGGATCCATCATTAGTAGGTCAATCATCGAGCTCTGGCGCGTACTGAGCCGCATACGATCAAGAAGACCAATCACTCGTCACTCTGCGTACTAAGCCAAGTGATGTGCAAGTACGACGTCCTGTGCTGCTGGAGAAGTGAGCAAGTGCAACACCAGCAAAGCCCGTAGGTGTAGCGTGTGATCGTTAGGTATCCGGAAAGAAATGTTGTATCCGCCGAGCTTTCCGGGTGCCTTGTCCGGCCGCCCTACGCAACCTTGTTCGCCGTGACCTGTACCGCATTTTCAGTTTTCTCAGTCACGAAGCAAGAAGCAGTGGTGCCAAATTGGATGGAGGTACGCGTCGTCGGTGAGAGAATTGCCTGACCATTCATGTAAACTCCATCGGGTCGTATCAAGAAGGTTTCCTGGCTTCAGGAGGACATGCAAATTCGGCTTCAGCTTGCAATTCAGTACTTACTCGGTTCCCTACGACACGGACATCCAGAGAGTGGGCGCGGATCGAAGAGCTCATCGAATGGAGGAGCTGCAGTTTGTGTTGCTGAATGCTGACACTTCACCGACTAGTATGTCCAGTAGCCATTGGTCTTGTTTAACCTAAATCATTTGATCTAGTGACTGGATTTGTCCCTGCGAGCGTTCCGTCGTGTTCATACACGTGGAGACTGAGGGTGGCTGGAGTTGGAAGAACGTTATCGTCAACGTCTGTTTCTGCATGAGTACACAGCTGGTTTGTCGTCATTTTTTCCTTCAGTTTGGTTCCGGTCCGCTTCGTACCTGCAATTTTTTTTTCTTTGAGGGGATCGTACTTGCTTGCATGCCTTTCACGTTCGATCCTGGGGAAATTTCGTGCAAGCAGCTGATAACAGAAGCCCAAGAACCGAATTAAGCCCATGAAACATGCCAAGCGCGGGCCTGGTTGTTGGTTCTCTCGATGCTTCCCGAGCTCGTGTCGAAATCGAAACAAACACACATTTTACGGCCCTTGCGCGGTGGAATGGACCGGGTCCGATGGCGCGGCGTTGGATGGTGAAATTTCGTCGGGCCGCTAACTTCTACTAGCACTCCCCGTCTTTTTCGGAAAAAAAAAGGATAATCTGCCGTGGACGGAGCAGCCAACCATGGCTAGCCATCGCCCCGTTCGTAGCCAACACAGCCATTTTGATCGTTCCTCGTCCGTTCACCGGTGAGGCGATGACTGCCGTGCCGAGGCGCCCGGCATATGCTACGGCGCCGCGTCGGCATATCCCACGCGCCGGAGCTGCAACGGCATCGCGCGGAGCCAGAGCAAAAATCTGCCACACGTTCCCCTACCGGCGAACGCGCGACCGCGGCCGCATCCACGTCACGCCTCGCTATCCAACCTCTTCGTCTCCACTCGGACCCGTCAGCCCGCGACCTTTTTTCCCCTCGGCTACACCGCCTATCCGCGCCAGTTCCCCGCACGCACCCACGTCTCGCCTCCTATGGCCTGCGTCTTCCCGCGATGCCTCAG
>LAPY01000514.1:124246-136963 GCA_000970635.1 Eragrostis tef | reverse complement strand
GATCTTCGACGTGCTCGGCTACGGCATCTTCAACGCCGACGGCGAGTCGTGGCGGCGCCAGCGCGTGAAGGCCCAGATGCTCATGACGGGGCCCCGGTTCCGCGCCTTCTCCGCGCGGTCCAGCCGCGACAAGGTGGAGCAGAGCCTCCTGCCTTTCCTCGCCCACGCCGCCGACGACGACGAGGGGAGGCCGTGCGACCTGCACGACGTGTTCCTGAGGCTAACGTTCGACATGACGTGCATTCTCGTCTTCGGCGTCGACCCTGGCTGCCTGGCCATCGGGTTGCCCACGGTGCCGTTCGCGCGCGCCATGGACGACGCGTTGGAGACGCTTTTCCTCCGGCACATCACCCCGATGGCGCTGTGGAAGCTGATGAGCAGGATGGAGATCGGGCAGGAGGGGAAGATGGCCGCTGCGCGGAGGACGATCGACAGCTTCGTCGCCGACACCGTCGCGAAACGCCGGGCGGACAAGCTCAGGGAAGGTATCAGTGACTCGGCCGACTTGCTGTCGTCCTTCATCTGTAACGAGGATGATGGTGACAACGACGACGTGTTCCTGCGGGACACGACGGTGAACCTGTTGCTCGCCGGCCGAGACACCACGGGCGCGGCGCTGTCGTGGTTCTTCTACCTCGTCTGCAAGAACCCTCGCGTGGAGCAGAAGCTACTGGACGAGCTCGCGCCCATCGCGTCCAAGAAGAAGGTCGCCGACGCCGACGACGGCATGGTGACCTTCGACGCGAGCGAGCTCGGCAACATGGTGTACCTGCACGCCGCGCTGTGCGAGTGCCTGAGGCTGTACCCGTCCGTCCCGTTCGAGCACAAGGCCGTCGTCGCCGACGACGTCCTGCCGAGCGGGGACGAGGTGAAGGCCGGGGACAAGATCCTGGTGTTCAACTACTCCATGGGCCGGATGGAAGGCGTGTGGGGCAAGGACTGCATGGAGTTCGTGCCCGAGAGGTGGATCACGGGCGAAGGGAAGCTGCGCTACGAGCCGTCGTACAAGTTCATCTCCTTCAACGCCGGGCCGCGCACGTGCCTCGGCAAGGAGATGGCGTTCGTGCAGATGAAGAGTCGAGCTCGTGCCGGGGCACGTCGTCGAGCCCAAGCTGTCCATCATACTGCACATGAAGAACGGGCTCGCCGTCAGGGTCAGGAGGAGGCCGGAGGCGTGCGTCACGGCGAGCTAGCTCCTCACCGAAGAACGAACACGTCTCGCGCGGCGGAACCACGCGTTACTTTGTTGTTATACGGCTACGGCCGGACGTAGCTGCTACTACGCACGTATGATGTGACGTGTATTTGTACTTATGTATGTGCATGTAGGTGGCAACGGCATATATTGATGCCTGCGTTTGTTAGTTGCAAAATATTACACTCTTCGTGTACACCAGAATAGACTATGTTACAATCTTAGATTGCGATATAAGTTCGATTTTTGTGTTGTTGCAGGTCACACGTTTCATCATCATCAGGCCCTTTGCTAATGTTTAATTGTTTTTGAATGAATGAAACTAGAAGCCCAATCAAGAAGAAACTATATATGCAGTTTTCAATAAGACTACCAGATATATCCATGTGTAAGCTTTGAGAAATGACTCAATCCTCTGAGCGATCTGGCTTCATACGTACCTGCACCACCCCCGACCAATGAGCCATGTTGTTTCGTTTCATTCTTATACAAATCCAAAAAACTATAACTACAAAAGAATCTATTACAACACTGTACAATTATGTTTTCTATATAATCTAGAACCACGTGACATTAAAAAAAACCCATAGAACTGCTGTGATGCGATTTGCTACGGTAACAAGTCTAATCAGTGTAAAATATATCTACGAAATTGTTAATGTGACTTGTGGACCACAAAGCACTTTTTAGTTGATATGCTGCCTATGCAATTTTATATGTTTGTGTTTGGTTTCTTTACGCACCGAGAATCCCAACAATTTTGCTTATTTGTCTCTTTAAGGATGGTTCATGTATCTTTTCTCGCCTAGACTGTCCTACCTAACTGCCCACAAAGCTTCATAATTATTCTTTCAAACAACATTTTCAAAATTTAAACATTGTTTCATGGTGTAGATTTTGCCCAATTACACATTAATTTTTCTTTTACATTATCAACCTTTTAAAATATATAGACTACTTTTAATTTTTTTAAAAATGTTCCTTCTAACACACTGCTGATATACCAGTTACATTATATTTTGCATACATACTGTGATAGAGACAAGTGAACGATGGTTTATGTATCCTCTACCTTTTCTTAAATAAAAACATTCCTAGCTACTGGCCACAATTATCCAGTCATTTTTTTACATTATCTATTTTTTGTTACTCCCTCCATTCTTATTTATGAACTAACCAACGTCATATAAATAAGAATGGAGGGAGTATATGTTTTGACCACTTTTTTGTTTAAAAAAAATGGTTCCTTCTAACACTGCTGACATACAGTTACATAATTAGAGCATCCTGTGCGATAGAGACAAGTAAACATTAAAGTCAAAATTTTAAGACCACGTTAATAATGTCGAAATGGACGTGATGCGCACGGATTCAAGTGTTATCTGATGAGGGAAGTAAGCACGGTACATCACCCCGCGGCATCAGTCCTTGGGCCAATTAGATTTTTAAATCTATCTAGGATGAAGACTCTATTCATCTAGCACATGTGTGTTGTAGATATGATGTACAACTAATACTACTACTAATACATTGAATGTACACCACACATACGTTGAATGAACGGTTCAGGTAAACCCCTCAATCAAGAGTGCTGTAGATAAATCCACTCTCCCAGTCCTTGCGCTCACGGTCACAAGTACATATAAGAGCATTCCCAATAGTCGCCTCTTAGCTAACTCTTAGAACTCTTAGCTATCTCTTAGAATTGTTTATTAGAAAAAGAGAAGAGATGCGACAGTACTAACTCTTGAAGAAGAGTTAGCAAGAGTCAGCCTCATCATATCAATTCTTAAACAATTTTAAGAGATAGTTAAGAAGTAGCATAGAAGCAACAATTGAAGAGTTAGCTGTCTCTTATATATTTCTTTTTTTTAATAAATAATTCTAAGAGTTAGTTAAAAGTCTATTGTTGAGGACGCTCTAATGGCCACGGTAGGGGGCACAGCCGGTGGAATTTTGAAGCCGCGGGGCTGGACCGCAACAGAGTTTATAAGCTGTGCGTGCACAGCAGACCACGCGACGTCGAAGACTTCAAGAGGTGACGCGCTGCTAACCGCCAATGGAGTGATGGGCACTGGGCAGCCGGCCATCAATGAAGTGCCTATCCGGTGCAAACACCTCGTGCGCGAGCGCGACACCGGCCGCGTGTGGTGGAGAAGACGCTCTTCTTTGCATTGACGCGAAGCGAGCGAATTGCTCGGCAAGCCAGCGATGAACAGCGAAATGGTGACAAGGCGTGGATTGGCCACGAGTTTGGTGCGCTCGCATGGGTCGTTCACGATCGAGTGGCTGCGCGTGCGGTGCGTGCAACGCAGGATCGCCATGGAATGGTGGGAGGTGGGGGAGCGTGGGGCTATCTCCGTCCTCTCTTTTTCTTCCTTTTTTTTCTTTCTGGCGCGGATGATGGTCCACGGGACGCGCTAGCTTCTGCATGCAACCGGGGAGTCCAGTCTGCTTGGAGTACTGTAGCTAGATATACTACAGTACCTGCACAAGTTGCAAATTTCGTTACGGGGGGCCAACCTTTGACTGTGGACGTGACCGGCCAGTCGTGGAAATGATGGGTGTTAGCGATCACAGTGTCTAAATGGCCATCCTCATCTCCGTCGGATCGGATATATAGCTTCATATTCGGGGCGATAGTAGCGTGAGATCGAACGGTAGTAACTATAGCAGAGAAGAGAAGATTGCTACTCAGTCTGATGTCTTGGCATAGATGAAGGCTCCACACTACTGTGATATTATCACGTACTCCCTCCGTCCCTTTATACAAGGGAAAACTAGCAACGCAGTTAAAAGACGAGTTTGCCCCTCCATTATTGCTCTCTCTCTCTCCAGGCTCCAGGCTACGGACGACTCTCGATCCAGCACCACGGCCGCAGCTCGCGAGGCGAGCTCGCCTCCTCTCTTGCGCCGCCGCGAACTCGCGCCCCGCTCGCCTTCCCCGCGCCCCTCGAGCTCGTTGGCGGATCCTTGGCGTATCGTTGGGCAAGGCCGCGACGGCCATGGCCGCCCTGCGACCCAGATGCAACTCGACGAGCTCGCGAATGGTGGAGATGGACGGAGGGGAGCTTCGACCGGAGGCGAGAAGCTGCAGCGACGGCGAGATGCAGGTCAAGGGACGCCGCGTCCTCTTCTTGCCCGCGGCGGGGCCGCGTCCTCTAAGCTCGCCCCCGCGGCCTCCCGCACGAGCTCGCCCCGGCGCGAGGTCTCCTCGGCGGCAGCCCGCGCGAGCAGCTCGCCCCCGCGGTCGTCGCTGTGGATTTGGAGGGCGCGACCAGGAGCTCGGCGGAAGCAGACGACGACGGGCCAATCTGCAGGTGGCGATGGGCGAGGAGCTGCGGGGCGGGCGTGGGTGGCGACGCGAGAGGACAAGGCTCCGGTGTGGCTGGGCGTGGGTGGATGGAGACAGACCGTGGGGCCCACCGGATTCCTCCAATCCCTTACAATAAGGGACAAAAGTTGAATCCCTCCGATTCCTCATAAAAAAGGGACGGAGGGAGTACTCAACAACACCGCAACGCATCAGTAGGGCAGTGAAAAGGAGAGTCTGACCCAGATTCACTCGATAGATGGTTCTACTCCTAATGAGTACTACCAAATTTACCAATGCATCAGTAGCTGCCCACGAGTTTCACGCGCTTGCACCGGGGATCTCGTGTGACCTGCGCGCGAGCAAGCAATCGAGACAGGTTCGTATAGCAGGTCCATCTGGAATGATAGGAAGGAAGTCTTTTCCTGCGCCTTCAAGGGCGGTTGGCCACGAGCTAGTTTCTGCATGCAATAGGGACCGGGTCCCTTTAGCCGCTGCACCGACAATGGTTACGGTCATTTTGTGCAGGTGATGAAGGTATTCCCTTCCATGCAAAAGTCGGTTCGGTTGAGCAGGGAATGCTGCAAAGCAGTAAACAGGGAACGATGCAAAGCAATAAAAGAGAGTGCAACATGCTCAACAAAACCTCCATACACTTGCTTCTGTTAAACAAGAAGATCTTCAGTTATCAGAGATATTCAGGTTTTTTTTTTGAAAAGTCCAGTGATATTCAGTTAACATTGCAGGTTACTGAAGATTGTCTGGCACGCTAGGCTCGTCATAATTCAGCGAGTTTGTTGTAATCCTTATCACTGTAAAATAGGACCTAGGTTGCTGAATTAACACAATTGACATAGCAACACCTGCAATATAAACAGAAGAGATTATATTATGTTCAGAAGTTAACAGTAGATGCCATGGTTTGTATTCAGTTTACATTCATGTCATAATATGTACAACAGTAGGGAATATCAAGTATGAAAAAAAAGTACACTACAGAAGCTACTAAATCTATTGCCATTGAAAAGAAGAAACTAGCTGCTGAACATATTGTCGAAACATTGTCCCCAATTCGCATGTGTATCAGGAAACTACTGCTACAACACTGAAAAGATCACCGGTCTTCCAAATACACGAAGTAAGAAATAAATCTTGGTCTATCCTTGATTTAATAAGAAATGAAAAAGGTTTACATGGTTCCGGAATTTCAGAATAGTAAACTTAAATCTTGTGTTTCCATGATTTAAAATCGTAAAGAATTCAGGCAGCCAGCATAGTTTTAAACTGAAGAAACAATGTGCACAACGACTATTAATAGTAGTGCTAGCTGCTACATGATAGAACAAAGATGCACGACATTTTGCTATTTTGAAGCAGGCCATCACTGAACTAAATGATCAATGAACGCCACACAAAGCAATCATGACGGGAAGATCCTATACCGTCTCGTCACCAGTTTCTTTAGGCTAGCGAGAGAAGCGAGGAACGAGTAGTAGGCATCGTGTTGCCGGCGAGAAGTCAGCGGATGGGCACCGGATGGGAGAAGGGTGCGTCGCCGTCGCAGCCGAGGGGGAGCTGCTGCCGACGCGCGGCGCCACACCGTCGCCCGTCGCACCGCAGCCGTTTCCTGCCCACGCGTCGCGAGTTTTCGTTCCACGTGTGCGGAGCGGACTAGGGGCCGGATTCCCGGGTGAAGCGATCGAGGGGAATCAGTCGAGGTTGGCCGGGTGCAGTTCCAGACGGGGCACAACCGAACGCCTCTTCCCGATCGAGCGGGCCGGTATTATTCAATCCGCGACGAGGTGTTCCACGGGTGTCAGCTAGCGCATAATCCCTGCCGTCCACGGCCTCACCGAACGAGCCGGCCCCTAGGGTTTCCCCATCTTCCCCTACGCCGCCGCTGCCGCCGGGCCGTCCGAGAGGGGAGCGCAGACACCATGGTTAAGCTGAAGCTGGCGAAGGAGAGCCTTTCCTCAATGTCCTGGAGGCGATCCTCGACCTGGTCGATGTGGCCAACGTCTACTTCTCCAGCACGGGCTTGAAGCTCCAGGACGCGGACACCGAACACGTCGCGGTCATCACGCTCCTCTTCCCCCCCGGGGTCTTCCAGCACTACCACTGCGACATGGACGTCTCCATGGGCATCCCAATCGACAACTTGGTCAAGGCCATCCGCAGCGCCCACAAAGATGACGCCATCACCATCATTTTCGACGAATATAACTACGACGCCATTACCTTACAATTCGACTCGCCCGGTAAGTTCCGCACGTCTTTTGCACTACCAGCTGCTCTTCGCCCTGACCCTGTGCTGATTTTGTGTTTATACATGGAAATGAACAGATGAGAATATCACTGTGGATTACGATGTAAAGATTGAGTATGTCAATAGCCAGCACTACCATATCCCGGATTGGCAGGAGTTGGATTCGAAGAACCAGGCCATTGTCCAAATGCCCTCTGCGGAGTTTATGCGTGTCTGCAAGTACCTCAGCATCGTCGGCGGCGATGGTACATAGATTTTACCTGGTGATTTATATGTCTAACTGTGGCGCATGGAGGATTCTAGTTCTGTACTATCATTTCCATCTCCTGCTGTAGTTCACATCTCGGTGACTGAGAGGGGCTTCACGTTTGTTGCTTCGGGAAAAAGTGGGTTCGTGCGCATCAACTACAAGCAGGTACTTAATAATGGTTTGACCCTCTTAGCCCCTCAAATTGGAATGGGTGTCATCCTCTGAATATCTGTACGTGACTGTAACATGAAATGCAGTGAACAATCATACCAGTGATGTGTTGTAGATTCTTAATGCCTTAATGTTGTTAACAAGTGTGCATTCTTGGTTCCTCACCTAGGTTACCTTTTAGCCTGTCTGGTGGATATATAGGCACCATATTAGCGGAACATGTGTACATACTGCCTTAGAATTTCGTTGTCTCACTATACTGTGTTGAGTTGCTAATTCACTTTGTTTGCTAATGTTGCTCTTCTGTGTTTGGAGTATTAGTTTACTCCGCATAACTGAGTATGTTAATTTGTCTAGAGCAGAAGCTACATATTTCACAAAGCGGAACATGGCTCTTCATTTGGTTGATTACATTGGTATTGGTAAATGGGGTTAAATTAGGCGTTTGTTTTTTTAGTTATTGCTTATTTCCTCCTTAACTGTAAAATCCGGGTGAGGTGGTTAACTACTATGCAGTGCAAATTAACATTTGCTTATTCTATAAATTTCAATTGGTTCTATCATATGGATTAACATCTTTAGTATCTTGTGCCAGTTAACTATTATTTTAAGAAAATACTGAATAATCGATCATGTTTATGCGTATCTGCACTAGTTAATGGGTCATGTTTGTATCAATGCAGCCAGAAGCTACTACCGTTGTAACTATGCAAGCACCAGTTTCCGTGACCTTGGACCTGAAGTACATGAACTCCTTCACCAAGGTGTCTGCCCTGTTTAATCAAGTGAAAATCTGTCTCTCAGAAACGCAACCCCTAATAGGCGAATGCAAAATTGAAGAGATGGGCTACATCAGATATTTCCTGGCACCAAAGGTCAATCCAGAGATCAAACAAATAAAGAGATGGAAGAGGAACGACAAAGAAGGGAGCGCAGAGGAAAAGGAAGGGAGCAAAGAGATCAAAGGGAGAGGAGAGGAAAATGAAGGGAGCAAAGAGAGCGAAGATGAAGGTATCAAAGAGAGAGGGAGAGAGATCGAAGAGGAAAAGGATGTGATCCAGAAGGAAAGCAAAGAGTTGCAAAATGCTCAAGCGGCTGCTCCCGTACCTTTGGCCTTACCCAATCCAAAAATCTGTAACGAACACCTCTTATAACTGTTACAAGTTACAACCCACCCCTATCCATGAGCTTGTTCACCCCATCATACAAAACGAGTATGGCAGCCGCACCCGTGCTCCTAAACAAGTATGACCCCCTCCGTCCTGTATATCTTCCTCCAGCAATCGAGGGTGCTGCTGTACATCAGCACCTCCATCCCCTGTTTGGTATGCCAGCCGCACCCGTGCTCCTAAACAAGTATGACCCCCTCCGTCCTGTATATCTTCCTCCAGCAATCGAGGGTGCTGCTGTACATCAGCACCTCCATCCCCTGTTGCATCATCATGCGCCGCTGCACTGTGTCTAGCGGGTGCTGCAACCCAGCGCTGCCACAAGGGGGACTCAAGGAACCAGGATGTCCTTGGCAGTGTCAAATCGCACCTAGAAACTTTAAGCCCTCTCCGTTTAGCGCTGCTCGTGTCTTTGAACCCAATTTTCAGAATTTTGCCTCACAAGCAAACCAACCATCAGAGTCTCAGACATGCCTCCTCCGAGCAACGGAATTCCATCGAACTGTTGCGCGATTCGACGGAGGATCATCATCGTGGCTCCTTCTCCGATCATCATCGTGGCTCCTTCTCCGGCGTCACAATTCGCAACAATAGCTCGCGCAGCAGCAGGTATTTGACGACCGCAAGCATGCCCAATTCCAGCACCTCCTGTCTCCGGCGTTGACACCAGCGCACACGGCAGGCCGAGGGCACGGCCGCGCCACAACGATCGTGTCTGTCAGTGCGATGCCCCCGCATAGTCACGATCCAACTAAGAGACTAATTTGTAAAATGCGTACTAACCGTTAGATCTAAGCTTGTGGTTCAGATTTGACCAAGGAAAGCAGGCAGCAGGGCATTGTGCTACACAAATCGCTTGCCAGCTTGGTTTGTTTGCGGTACTAGTTTAGATAGAGAAAATAAAAGGCCTTCAATTTTCACATGATACACGCCGACAAATACATCTGATTACTCCATCGTCATCTTGCCAATGTTTTTTATTCGCAAATCATTGACTGAGTACTTACCCACTGCACCACGAGAAATTATACACACTGACTCGTGGCGATATGCATCATCACTCACAGTCATGCATCTACACTACACACTGGGATTTAGAACAAAGTAATATCTTTTTTAGGGAATGAACAGTTATAAACACCGGTGACACATCCAGTGAAAACTAGGCTACAAAAGCTAAATCTGTAGGCCCACGAGAATGAGATTTTCTGCACTTGCTAGAGTGCCAGAATTGGACCGCTCAATGGAAAAGCAACAAGATTGCCAACTAGACGTAACAAAGAAACATAATCCGGCATCATGCCTCAGCGATGCCAGTGACAAGTGTGAAGCACTATAGGACACGTCAATACGGCATAGTATACTAATTTACCTCTGTGGCGAAGACAAGTCCCTGACTCTGTCACCTACCCAACTCTAACCTGAAACTAGAAGCTTTTACTACCAGCAACAGAGCAACATGTCGCCACATCACATTTGACACGGTCATTGATAGACGCTTAGAGCATCAAGTTTTCTAACAAACATTCAGAAATATACGACAATCAATGAATATAGATTTAAATAGGTCAAAAGAGACAGCTGCACACACAGCTAGGTGTTTATCAGGTCAGCAATGTCCTTTAGCACGCTTGACACAAATAAACCAGTGGTTAACCAGTTGCTACCGAAACCTAGAGTTAAGATCTGGTTCTAGATCGTATGAAACAATTGCCACAACAAAGCCAAGTCCCACTCTTAATCTGCTCCTCCTGCAACCCTTAATAGAAGACTAAACACTTTGCGCCTAGACCTACACGTATTTTCATGTGGGGGAAAAATCCAAGAGGATCAATGTACTCCTAGAACCCTAATAAGCAGGAGAAGCAAAGGTGACAGCCCAGAGATCATCTACTACCAATTAATCGTAAGCCAAAACAGCCCCCAGAACAGGTCGCCACCCTTTTCCCTCTCACTCATCATGGGGGATGGCACCCTCACATGGCCAGAGGAAGAAGAGCCAAAAACAATCCCCTCTGTATTCCACTCACCACCTTGAAGAAACAAACATCCACACCCCTATCAAAATGCACACCATGCCCCAATGCCTTTGTCCAGATGCTCCATACTCTCCCATCAGTAATCTGCAAGCACAGGATGAAATGCACACGGGTTTGGTAATAAGGAACAGTGAGCAGATGGCAAAACAAGCAGTAGCAAATGCAGCAGTTTGAGTGGTACTGGTAGCACAAGAAAGCGATGCTGCTTTCTGTGCGCCTGTGTTTTTTTACTAACTCACCTTCCTTCTTCTTGACCAGACTCCTGGCGAAAAGTAAGCAGATGACTAGGAAGCCCTTATCAGGTCAGCAATGTCCTTTAGCACGCTTGACACAAATAAACCAGTGGTTAACCAGTTGCTACCGAAACCTAGAGTTAAGATCTGGTTCTAGATCGTATGAAACAATTGCCACAACAAAGCCAAGTCCCACTCTTAATCTGCTCCTCCTGCAACCCTTAATAGAAGACTAAACACTTTGCGCCTAGACCTACACGTATTTTCATGTGGGGGAAAAATCCAAGAGGATCAATGTACTCCTAGAACCCTAATAAGCAGGAGAAGCAAAGGTGACAGCCCAGAGATCATCTACTACCAATTAATCGTAAGCCAAAACAGCCCCCAGAACAGGTCGCCACCCTTTTCCCTCTCACTCATCATGGGGGATGGCACCCTCACATGGCCAGAGGAAGAAGAGCCAAAAACAATCCCCTCTGTATTCCACTCACCACCTTGAAGAAACAAACATCCACACCCCTATCAAAATGCACACCATGCCCCAATGCCTTTGTCCAGATGCTCCATACTCTCCCATCAGTAATCTGCAAGCACAGGATGAAATGCACACGGGTTTGGTAACAAGGAACAGCGGGCAGATGGTGAAACAAGCAGTAGCAAATGCAGTTTGAGTGGTACTGGTAGCACAAGAAAGCGATGCTGCTTTCTGTGCGCCTGTGTTTTTTTACTAACTCACCTTCCTTCTTCTTGACCAGACTCCTGGCGAAAAGTAAGCAGATGACTAGGAAGCCCAGACCTACTGCTCCCCCGAGCACAATGGCTACAGTCTTTGCTGTCTGCTGCCCTGAGAAGCACAACAAGAAGAGGCAGAACCATGGATCAAGCTAGGGCACCACGTCTAATCATGCGAACAATCATAGATGCATATATCTCAGGTAATCCAGAAAGAAAGCCAAAAGGCAATGAACATCGCTTTATCGAAGCCCCAATAGACAGATGCGCATAAACAAGGAGACAAAATGTAACTGCACTAACCTACTGCTATATAGTCCCCATGGAAAGAATGAAGCAAACAATGGGTTCATGGAGGTTTCAGTAATGTACATACATCTCCTACTCTAGACCAATTAAGTAATTAGTATTAGAAGAAACATCAAAGACTATACAGAAGAAAGAGGTAGAACCTAGCATGGCAAACAAGCACATCAATGTCCACCAATTCGCAAACTAACCAAACAAGATAGAAACAAGATAACACCATATCTCAATCAAAGCTACACTTCAAATGCCCCCCACAAGTCCTACCTACCTATAATTCTGGACCACAAAAATGTTTGTAATCTATAAAATGAGCACCTGAGAGGGGACTAACCTACATAATTTTGCCAAAACAAGCAGAATCCACCAAAGGAACAACCAAAAGGCACCCCCCACAATCACAATCAATCAATTTTCAAGCACTAGCAAGATCTCACCTACACACACACAAACAAATCCATAAACAAAGGTTTCACAACCATAAACTAGAGACCCACTCAAAAAATGTGAACTTGCTATAGTGGAACAATGTCACATTATCCCAATTCCTCAACTCGATCAATATATCAGACAGATTGAATCGGATTGCTGGATGTAATGCAGTTTGCAGGCACAGGACATAAACTAATTTGTTAAATGGAATCACTATCCATCAACAAGAAAGTGAATTGGAAAGCCGGATTCAATGCAGGCACAGGACAGAGACTAATTTGTTAAATTGAAAGAAATAACTTGGCCACTGAAGACGGAACTGACCTCCCAAACCTCCGCCATGGGGCACGCCGTGAGGGTAGTAGCTGTAGCTAATGTAGCACTTGTCAAGGTAGACCTGGCCGGAGGACGCGCCACCGCACTCGACCTCGACGTGCTGCACGGCCTGCGTGACGCACTGGCTGCAGTCTCCCGTGGAGAGGTCGCCCTCGCACTGCGCCATAGCGTACACGGCCTGGTAGCTGGTGGCGACGAACCCGCCGGAGCTGGTAGCGACGCCGCCCTCGAGCTGCGAGAAGGCGGTGTCCCGGCGCATCTCGAAGTCGCCCCCG
>LAPY01000514.1:100810-116971 GCA_000970635.1 Eragrostis tef | reverse complement strand
GCCACGCACAAAAAGAGCTTTTGACAATTGGAAGAATGCTTGCTCAGTTGTCACATTGAGGCTTTGGTACCTGAAAGTTGCATGGAGAAATAGCTTCAATATTACAATCTACGGAATAACTTGCTCGGTCGGGACATGGCACAAGGTCTGATACTTCAGCACGCACACAAAAAGCAGTTTTCCAGTGCCGTTCCTGCGTTCCTTTCACTGCTTGCACCCTTTGAGCAAAGTGAAAAATGGGGCCAAAGCACGAAACTTCCTCACCGTTTGATCTCGCCTTTCCCCTTTCGATGATTGCTTCTCACCAGGTGCAAGGTCCTTTCACCGTTAGATCTACCTTAGAATGCATCTTGTCGTATTTTCCTCCTTCGCTAATCGCCTTTCCTATACTTTCTATACCACCACAGTGATAGTACGAGTCAAGTTAACCAGGCTAAGAAACGAGATCGACACAACTTTTCAGTTGGCGTGCAGAGGTAGGACATTGGGGGCTTTGCTTTTGGCCATGGAACTTTCATGGCCGAGTGGTAACTTGCAGTGCACATTTATAAGTGTACCTTGCTTTCCACTCGGCATGATCGTTCTACTTTTCGGCCTTGCCTTTGCCTAGATGAGTGCAATGGTGGCTGCCACCCTAGTGGGACAAAACGCTCCCACATAATTCCAGGGTTCCCGGTGGTATGCGCGCGCGCATTGCTGTCCGAGACATATGCATGGACTGATGGACCATATAATCGAGGCTACAGCTCCCAATGATTTCAGCTATAAGATATATGGTATGCAAAGACCAAATTAAGGCGTTTAATAAGGACTATTATCACGACAACTAGGTCGCTGCCTATGTTATGGTCAACTGCAGCATGAAGTTTGCCCACTAGTTTCCCGTCAAAAAAAAGTTTGAACACTAGCTAGTTTACCTGGTCATGGACGGTGAAAGTCCGGCGGGGACGAGCAGCTCACAGTCCACGGACCACAAGTGGGGAACGGCGGAGTCCGGTTGCAGGGTGCTAGTAGTAATGATTTGTTCAGCAATTCTCAGGCATGACCCACACCACAAGAGCGCCTGCGACGCTTCAGGATTCGCACACCACTGAAACATTGAACGATCGAGTAGGTGAAAAGCGAGGAGAGCATTACTTCTTCTGCCTCCTCGGGCTGTCCGGCAAAAGATTCACCCGCGTGCCATGCTTTGCCTCTGGAGAGGAAGAGAAGGGAGTGAGGTTGATGCTTGACAAGACCCATACCCTGATCAAAATCCTTTCACCGTTCAACACTGCATTGGTCGTTCAACACTGCATTGATCCCTTTCAATCCGATTCAGAGTTTCAGAGACTTGAAAGCGCCGCTCACGGCAACTGTGGCAGATGTGTACGACTGCTTTTGCAGGGTAGTTGCGACGGAAGTTTGATCTGATCAAAGATTCGCTCTGTACCTCTGTTGTTGTCCGCTGGGAGATCCTCTAGTTGCAGATGACGAATACTCCTGGTTGCCCAAGCCAACCGATCTTCCCCAGCTTGGTGCAAAATAAATAGTCCTGGAGAATAGTATAAGCAATCAACTTCCAAGTACAATGCTGCAAAATAAATAGTCCTGGAGAAATAAAGAAACGCTCTCAAGCTACTCGTAAGCTGTTAAAGTGGCTCAAAAGGCATAACAGCTGTATGAGACTAATAGTAGTATAACGTTGAGAGGATGGAAAACGCACACTTGCCCAAACATTTGCTCTGCTCCT
Source organism: Eragrostis tef (assembly GCA_000970635.1). Taxonomy (NCBI): domain Eukaryota; kingdom Viridiplantae; phylum Streptophyta; class Magnoliopsida; order Poales; family Poaceae; genus Eragrostis; species Eragrostis tef. The sequence continues at coordinate 115,239 of LAPY01000514.1, read as the reverse complement.
GCACTCTGATTTCATTTCTAAACTAGGGCCTTAACATGCTACCTGGAATCTTCCACTTGTCTTGTTCAGCATCAGACCAAGTGCTTGGGATCCAATGTAATTTGTGCTACTCTCATTTGAAGTTAAAACCTCCCATGGCCGTCTGCTTAAAGGAAGAAAACATGGTCATGTGTACAGAAGGTGCAGTCATGCTTGGAGCATTGTTTTGTCTTTAGATTCCTTCTTCAGAACTTGTTTACCTTTATACTACTAAAGAATTTCTTGATTCGCTTTGCAGCTTGGATGGATAGCGACTTCAGGACCCAAGATACGAAGGTTACAGGTTGGTTCTTGCGATCTAATCACACGAGTTTTTCAATACCGGAACGATTTCAGAGTCTTCAATAATAGTCCAATTGTCCTGGTCATTCACGCATGCACAGAAAAGAAAACATTAGTACAAATTCTCTTGGATTGTTTGTTGCAGACAATAATCTAAGCTATTGACAGCATAACCAGGTCTGCAATAAGATAAGGATCATGTATGCAAATCATTAAAATTTTCAACCGTTACATCTCTCCTGTTCCCGGTGACAGAATTTGACAGAAAACTGAAGCTTTCAGACTCCGACACGATAAATCAAAAATGCAAACGCAACACACAAATACAATGTGAATGGCATATCATGACAAACTAACAGAACATTACAACATAATGACAATACAGATCATGACTCTAAAACTTCTATGAAATTATACGATTTATAAATCAAAGTCTGGACACTGGTGCTGGGGTGCATCATTGTTTAAAGAAAAGCACTGGGGACCACCTCAACAAGTTCAAGAGAATAAATGCACAAATTGAAACAGAAAGCACACCGAGAATCAACCATTAATTGATCTCAACTAATGGAAGGAGACAGAAATGGGACAAATAATTAAGAACAATGCATTTACATATAATAAACTTCATGAGAATATGAACCAGGTTAAAGTGATTAATAATGAGAAACTAATAGTATGTCAAAGATTCAAGATTATGCTGAAGATGGATGCTTACAGAATTCTGAACCCATTAGCTGGTAATGAGCACAAATATGTAGTCTGCCTTGAACATTAAGTCAATGGTGCATGTGGAGTACTAACCTTGGCTCAGCAAAGACAGAAGTCTTGTGCTGTGTAGTTCATTGCTTTTAAATGCCATGAAATGGGAACCTACAGAGAAATTCGGGAAGGGCACTTCTTCTCAGCAATATTTTCCTTTTAGGTGAAAGGGGATTTGGCATGCGAGCCCGAAGCCAAGAACAAGTAGCAACTATAAAACCCGAAAAAGGTCAGGTAAATGGATTTTTTTTTAAAAAAAAACGAACTTCTACAGCTATATCAGCAAACAGAATAGTTCCTCGTAGTGATTTCTCTTAGAGACACTGTCATCCTGACATGCATCATGAGTAACACCAAAAATCAACTAGTCTCTTGCAGCCCTATGGTAAACAGCACAAGCAAATATCCCAAGAACACCTTGCAGTGATTTCTTCCAGACTGAAATTATACTGTTGTATCGAAATGGTTTCAAAGAACACAACATCACAGTATATCTTCAGAAACTAAGGGTGTCACCAATATTCCTTGCAACTGCAAACACCTTTCTTGATTGTATGATATCTGTTAACATCCCTAACTACAATTATTCTGTCAATCACAATGCTAGCATACTTGAAGAATTCATGACAATGAGCACATATCCTCAGGTTCTTAACTATCCTTAACGCCTTTCCTGATGGCACAGCACCACTGATCAACCCATATGCCAGGGCCAGCCTTTCACTATGATGCCAGAATCCCTCATCTGCCTCCTTGTACCCTAACTTCTCTACCTCTTGAATCAATTCATTCAATTTGTTGTATATTTCAGGTAGCTGCTCGTGCCTTCTCTCATTTGCAACAAACACATGAACATGTCCCCTAACCTCAATCCAACTCCGACCACCTTCCTTCCTGACTCCCCGATCCCGCATCGCAGTCCATGCCCCTGCCATCTCGTCCATTTTCCCAGCTGCTGAGTAGATATTGGCAAGCATGACGTAGGCAGAGTCGTCATTGGGATCAATCTCCAACAGTCTCTGCCCCATGGCTTCTGCCATATCAACCTTACGGTGAACCACAGAGCCCATCAGAAGCGTCCGCCATACTGCTGCATCCGGCTTACATGGCATTGTACATGCAACTCTGTTTGCATCCTCTAAACGCCCCACCCGTGCCATTGCACCCACCACACAAGTATAATGCTCAAGGCCAGGCTTCAGATTGTACTTGGACTGCATTGTTTCCAACCAAAACTCAGCTTCAGATGCTGCTCCAGCGTTGCTACATGCAGTGAGAACAGCAAGGAATGTGAGCCCGTCAGGCGCAAATCCCATCTCCGTCATCTGATGAAACAGCCCAACGACCGTTTGCACATCTCCCTGCTGAGCGTGTGCAGCCAGCACAGCGTTCCAAGTGATCAAGTTCCGGTTATCACACAACCCCTCGAAAACCTTCTCCGCATCATCCACAACTCCGGCCTTCCCATAAGCATCCACCAGAGCTGTCCCGACAGCCACATTTCCGTCAAGCCCAACCACCACGGCATGAGCATGAATTCCCCAAGTCTGCTCCAGAGCAGCAAGCCCGGCGGCTGCCCGTAGAGCACCAGACAGTGCATACATGGTTGAATCCACAGCGTTGGAGCGCATACCGGCGAACACAGAGAGAGATTCCTCGTAACAGCCGTTCCGCGCGAGTCCGACTATTGTGGAGGAGTAGCAGACAGTGTCGCGGCTTTCAACGGGGATTTCGTCGAACAGATGACGGGCGGCCAAAGGAGAGCGGGATCGGGAGTAGAGAGTGATGAGGCAGGAGGCGGAGAAAGGGCACGATGAGAGGGCGAGTTTGAAGGCGAGGGAGTGCACTTGGGGCGCGACCGATGGCGACATGGAGCGGAGGAGGGAGGAGAGCGGGCCGTCAGCGAGGAGGGACGGCGACATGCCGAGGACGCGGCGGAGGAGCGGGAGCGCGGAGGATGGGGAGGACGAGGAGACGGAGGCGAGGTAGGAGGTGAGCGAGGCGGCGTTGGGGTGGAAGGGGAGGCGGGAGAGGAGGCGCTCCGAGAGCGACGGCGGGTAGCGAGAGAGGAGGAGGTTGTAGGCGGCGCGGGAGGACGAGGCGGTCTTCACGACGGGCCGTCGGCGAGGAGGGACGGCGACATGCCGAGGACGCGGCGGAGGAGCGGGAGCGCGGAGGATGGGGAGGACGAGGAGACGGAGGCGAGGTAGGAGGTGAGCGAGGCGGCGTTGGGGTGGAAGGGGAGGCGGGAGAGGAGGCGCTCCGAGAGCGACGGCGGGTAGCGAGAGAGGAGGAGGTTGTAGGCGGCGCGGGAGGACGAGGCGGTCTTCACGAGGACCGCGTGGAGGGCGGCCGGGTCGCCGGGGGCCGCGGCGGCCATGGGTACTGGCGCGTCCGGCGGCGGCTGCGGCGGGCTGCGATAGCCTGCTGATGCTCGCGGGCGGCGGGAGCGTGATGCCGTCGGCGGTTTCAGGCAGATTTGAGCATTTTACTCGCTAGGCCGGCTAATGCTATCGCCTACCCTCACGGTTTGGCCCAGCAGAACTTTTTGGCCCATTTTGCAGTAAGACAGGGCTTATTGAGGTTATGGGCTTTTGGGCCAACAGAGCAGATCGAAGGTTGAGGATTTTGTGTTTCAAAATTCTTTGATCCATACGGTAAAAATTTCTAAAATTACATCTGTTTTCCCTTGTTATTTTTATCTTTTCTCCGGATCTCCTTCCGGCATGCATGGGGAAAAGAAAAACAAAGCAATCATCAGATCAACAGAGGCCATACAAGTTGCTTGCAAACGTGTACCTTCCCGTAGGCCCTTCTTGAACACGTGTTGCTCTACGACACGCACGATCGAGGCTCCCAAGACCCAAGCTCCCCTGACGTGGACGAAACCTTTTTTTTTTTTTGGAAACGACGTGGACGAAACCTCCGGTTGCCAACTCATAGCTAATCAACGAAGGGAAATCACCCGCCGCAACGCAAAGGAACGTGGCCCGGCAAAAATCACGTGAGTCCCTCCCCCATGTGTGCCGTGTGCGTCGCGTCGCAACGCCAGTCGCCCGCACGGCGGCTTCCAAAAAGCGGAAGAAAACAAGACGAGAGCGAGTGAGCTGGAAAGGGAGGGGCAAGCAAGTCACCGCCATACCGCACGAATCGTGATGAGGGAGAGCCGCGGCCGGCGAGCCCGTCCAATCCCCACACGGCCACATCACGCGTCCGCGTCCGTGTCTCCTCCACCGTTGGCGCGGCCGTGGAGGGCAGAGCATGGCGGCCGACGCGGGCTCCGCATTACCCGACGCCACACACATGCTCACTGTGCACGTATCAACGACCACTAGTTGGTACGATTACGCCATTAAAAAGCACGGCACATCACATGCCGCTATACCAATCAATCTATCTGCTTCAACATTGCAGCGGCTGCATCTTCCCACACCAACCAAGCAGCTCGCCTCATCTCACCTCAGCAGGCAAAAAGATCTGACCTGTGAAGTTCTTCATCACTTCATCAGTGGTTTCCTGTGCTGCAGGAGTTCGTCCTCGCATCACCAACATGCTGGTGAGGAGCGCATCAGCGGCCCCCCCCCCCCGCCCGCCTGCCACTCGCCGGCGGTCTCCTCCCCGGCCGTCCACTTCCCCGAGTCGCCGGCGTCCGCGTACCACCCGCCAGCCATCTCCTGCCACCTGTCCGGCGGCGGCTCCGACCACGAGCGCCTGCGCGGCCACGGCGCGGGCGGCGGCATGCGCCGCACCAGCTCGGAGGGGAATCTCGCCTCCCTGGCCGGCCGCGCCGACGACCACCACCACCTCCTCCCGCCGTCCGGCAAGAGCGCGGCGCGCGCGCGGCCGGCGCCTCCGCTCGAGACGATCCAGTCGTTCACGGCCCGCAACGACGCATCCACGGACGATGAGGAGGAAGAAGACGAGGACGAGGACGCCTACGCGGCGGACCGGGAGATGAGCTTTGGGCAGTTCGCGTTCGGCGGCGGCGGGGGAACCTCGCCCCCCGGGCCGGCCGCGCCGACGACCACCACCACCTCCTCCCGCCGTCCGGCAAGAGCGCGGCGCGCGCGCGGCCGTCGCCGCCGCTCGAGACGATCCAGTCGTTCACGGCCCGCAACGACGCCTCCACGGACTACGAGGATGAGGAGGAGGACGCCTACGCGGCGGACCGGGAGATGAGCTTTGGGCAGTTCGCGTTCGGCGGCGGCGGCAGCACCTCGCCTCGGCTCCGGCCTGCTCGGCGCCGACGGCGGCGCCGGCGTGGGCGGGTTCGGCGGCGGCGGCGGCGATGGCGGTGGTAGTTACTTGGTCACGTCGGGTAACGGCGGGGATCGGTCCGGCATCGAGATGCATTACAAGAAGATGATCGAGGAGGACCCCTGCAACGGACTCTTCTTGAGGAACTACGCGCAGTTTCTGTACCAGGTACGCAGCACTCGTCCCGGCATCCTCATTTGTTCTGCATGTTCTTCTGAAGCCATGTTAATGTGAAATTGTCATGATAGTCGTGTCTGGTTGTGTCTACGTCATATCTGATTGAAAATGCAATTGGCACTTCACAGTAGCGATAGTTCATACTAGCACGATTGTGGTTCTACTGTCAATCTGAGTCTTCGAGTCTTTGCCCAAAAAAGGGAAAAGGGGGGGTCAACATTTCTGACGGCACCTGCACATTCATTTTCAGGTGAAAGGGGATTACAGGAGGGCAGAGGAGTACTACTCCCGGGCAATACTGGCCGACCCAGAGGACGGCGAGCTCCTGTCGGAGTACGCCAAGCTGGTCTGGGACGTGCACCGCGACGAAGAGCGCGCATCCAGCTACTTCGAGCAGGCTGCCAGGGCTTCCCCGCAGAACAGGTGCATTTCAGACCTTCAAATCCACACAAAAATCACGTCTGTTCATTCTGTTTCTACTGATTTCGAGCATGAATTCTGATCTCCTGTTTCGTCCATGAATGCAGCCATGTCCTTGCCGCGCACGCCGCGTTCCTGTGGGACACGGACGACTGCGACGGCCCTGAAGATTGCAGCGTCGACGCGCTGGGCTACGCGGGCTTCGCTCCTGCTCGTTCGTCCATGGCTTCGGCAACGACCTGAACAGCGTTTCCGTGGCCTCTGAAGCTAGCATGATATAGCTTGTATTTATTTCAGTAGCTTCCCAAGATTCCAATAATTCTAGTTTATAGGCTGGTATAGCCTGTGTGTAATGTTTCTAGTTTCGACAATGAGCAAACAGATTCCCGTTTCTGAGCGCTTCAGAGTTTCACTGTCATCAGTTCGAAGATGCTCAAGTAATATTCAGAGCAATTCGTTTATTCAGAAAAATCATAGTTCCTCGAGTCGATTGGCGCATAAGTCATAACCGTGTTGATGCTACTGCAAAAAACTTCGTTTATACTGTCGTGATGTACTGCTGCGGTAGTTGACGGACGTGGTTCAGCATGGTAACGCGCTGTTGATACTTCTGCCGCTAGGTTCAGGCTGAAATGGACTTCAAATCATGTCACAGAGAAAAAAAATTAGGACCCCGTTGACAGTCAGACACCCCCAACCAACGAATCACCAGTTACTCGCATGCATTCTTGGCTTAATGGCCGATATAACAAAGACGTAAGCCAAATCAATCCCATGGAATGAATCAGAATGGCATCTAAAGGCTAACAGCGATCGAAAAAGGGCAACCATAATGCCAAAGTGGCATATGTTGCATGCCTGCATAAAATCCCACAACAAAATACATGGACAACTCAAAATTCAAAACACTGTTTGTTGCCGCAGTGCCCAATTCAGAATCAAACACCTTCATGCAAAAGACGATGAAGTTGCAAATAAGTTTTGTTGCAGATAAACATAATGAGCATACAACTCTGTTTAAGTTCAAAAAAAAAAAACATAGACAGAAACTTATTGTTCAACCTTTGTTGCTGCATCCAAGAGAAGGTTTCAGACAGGAAACGATACAAAAGAAGCGCACATTACTCTCTAAAATAGTTAAAGGTCTGCCTTTCCGGGTCAAACAAAAACTGGAAACTCGTCGACGTGAAACTGAACTATGCTCGATGCTAATCCAGTGAATTCTGCTCAGGATTAGAGAGCCAACCAACTCAGAGGTCTTTAACAATCTCAATGCCCATGGAGTTAGCTGTTCCAATGATGGATTTGCACAAGGCCTCAAGTGACATGTGCTTGCAAAATGGATCAGCCTGCTTCAGTTTTGCAATCTCATACACATGGCGAAGTGTAAGAGACGACACCACGGTGTGGCCTGGGCGACCACTGCCGGTCTCGATGCCTGCAGCTTTCTTCAGAAACCATGAAACCGAGGGTGACTTGACAACAAACTCAAAGGTGCTGTCCTTGTAGGCAGTCAAAGTAACTTGCATTGGAGTCTCTGCCTTGTACTTCTGTGTCCTGGCATTGAAATCTTTGCAAAATGCCATCAAGTTAAGCCTGTAGAAACCCAGAGCTGGACCAACTGGTGGTGCAGGACGAGCAGCTCCAGCAGGAACTATAAGACGGATTGTAGCAAGAATTGGTTTTCTCGCAGCTGCATCTTTGAGAGTTGCCATTGCCATGATACTGCTTTACCAAATCTGTAGTAAAGTCGACACCATCAGCATGGCAGAAATGCAATAGTCATTGTCTCAAATTACAAATAGTTGCACACCGTAAATCGAACAAAGCACAGACTAGGATCATATCATTGAATAAAGTGCAGTATGCATTATGCAATGCAATAGTTTTCTAAATAAGTTTAGTATTTTGGTTCACCTTGTTGCAAAAATTTTAAGTAAACTAATGTCTACATAATGCAGGCAATTCATCATGAAGGCATATGATGTCACAAAAACTTCTAAGCATACAAAACTGCATGAACTACAAGTGAATTAAGAGCCAGAGTGTCTACTGAACAATAAACCTTGTTTAATGGAATTACTTCGTGGGAAAAGGCTAGGAAATAAAAGGCTCCAAAAAAGACAAGTAAAGACCTACATGGCTCTAATCATTACTCTAATACAGTAGTGCTGGAAGACCATGCAACATACCACAAAACTAAACCCCAGCTGGCCAGCTAAGTTTCCACCGATATAGGCCCTTTTTCATGGTTATAGGCACTTACCACCTCTTACTATAATATGCCCTGATATCCAAATTGAGATGAACCTTACCTCAAAAGAGGCACGCGCCAAAGTAACAGTGTAAGCAAAAACATAAAATATCTGCTTTACTAGAGGGCAAATTCTCACCAAGACATCCGCACATACGTTTGCTAATGTCTACATAAGTTTCCAGCATCTTAAGACAAAATAAAGTGCCTCCATCATGAGTTACCTAGAAAGTTCAATGTGTGCATCCCCTTAATATAACATCATTAAATCAAAGTTTGGCACACCCAGAAAATGTTTTAGACATGACCATGCACGACATTTATGTTGCAACATACAGCCACAGGTAAGAAATGCAGCCACTAGGGATGCCTGTGAGAACTGTAAAAGAGACAAATCTCTTTGGCCTCAACTCTAGAATTATCTTTGTTTAGCTCTAGATAAGCAGTTTCACATCCTGTTCTTAGTCATAGGCATCTTAGGCTCGAACAGAACAACTACGATGTATTCCAAAAAATTGTTCATATCATACAATATACATCATGGGACCCAAGCACAGCAAGGGCATGTACTGCAAGTAGGCAGCACTCAGAAATTCAGATGAAGGGAAAAAAAGGATATTCCATGTTTAGCCGTGCTAGTCTCACGCCATGGTAGTAACCATTACAAACTAGGCCGCTAAGCTGGGGCAGGGGCGCAGGCCAGACTGCAAATAGGGAATTTGGTTGGGTTTTAGTTAAACCCCCAGTAGGGGTAAAAACTTCTACAATTTCATTTCACTAGAAATTGAGCACCGGGGCAACAATCCGCAACCAGCAAGATGAATCGAGCACCCATTCCACAATGAAATCTATGGATTCGAGGACTCGCAGCAAGATTTCCCGTAACAGATTCGAACAGCCCGTTCAAGCAAGCTAGGGCTTCCTTACCGGCAGAAGAAGAAATGAGTCCAAGTTCAGTTGGATCTCCACTCCACGCCAATCCAGCACGCGGTCGACGACGAGAGCAGGAAAGCCTCGATCTGAAAGGAGCCGTGCTCGGCGCGCAGGGCGGCGGCGGCCGGCGAGCCAAACAAGAGTTCCGTGGGGGAGGAAGTGGACTTCGCTCGCGGTCGGTGTGGTTCGTGTAGTCGGTTGGGTTCAACCGAGTATCCAAGAATGGCCCGGCTTGAGGGCATTTCAGGCATACTATTCCTTTGGATTTGCATCATTGGCCCAATTTTTCCCAAAATCATGCCCACGAATCGCATTTCCTGTTTAGTTCCCGTGCGAATTGATACATTTCTGAACTAAAACTAAAGTGACATACTGTATCAATGCGGGTTCTCGAGGAGATGACACACATATGGGCACGAAACAACATCTTTGTAGTTGCTGATCTTGTGACTTCCAATCGAGCCCTTCGCCTTCGGTGGCAATGGCTCCAATGGAAGGATAGCAAAGGTCTGAGATGACAATTCACCACACTCCAACGGAGCTAGAACTCTTCAGGACAAGCATGGCAATGGTCATCGCACTATCTTCTGACATAACCGTTGGCTTCAGAGAGAGAGCCCAAAAAAAATTGCATCTGATCTCTAGAGACTTGCATGAGGAAGAATGAGACCGTTGCTACTGCCCTCACCAACGGCCAATGGAAGCGAGGCCTGCATCGTCCACCACGAAGGAAATTAACCAATATGTTGAGCTTTGGGCGCGAGTCCGAGATGTGCAGTTAACCAGACGACATAGTATGGAGATTCTCGACCAACAGCTGCTATTCATCGAGCTCGGCATATCTCATTCAGTTCGTCGAATCCTTTACTAACGATTGGCGGCGGCTATAATCTAAGGCGGAAAACAAATGCAAGTTCTTTGGTTGGCTGATCTTGCAAAACAAGTTGTGGACTACTGACCGCATAATCAAGAACGGAGGCCAAACAAACGCGATCTGCTCCCTTTGCCGCTCCACAACGGAGTCGGCTTCACACATGATGGCAACCTGTTCTTATTCTGCGTAGGTATGGAACTCATTCGCCTCGACGGGAATCGTTCCGCAGCAACTACCACCAAACAACTACAGAAGGCTAAAGCGATGGTGGACATCCGTGATCGGACCTTCTGGAACGCAAACATCAAGGCAAACTGAGCAAGCGGTCATCTACATCGCCTAGAATATTTGGAAGGAGAGACGTCGTCGAGTGTTCGACGACAAAACAATGATTGTGTCGCAATTGGTGCTCGTCATCAAACAGGACATTCAAAATTGGCACACGGCGAACACATTTTGGAAGGAATAGGCCATGGTTCCTTTTTGGTGCCCTTTGTAATTTTACCTTTTTTTTTTGGCTTAGGCCAGTTCCTTTTGTATTTGAACACTTGCTTTCAGTCTATAATGAACGGCAGAGCACCTGCCATTACGCTAAAATAAAAAAAGTAGTATCATATACAGTAGTAAATACACAAGCAAACAAAGCTGAGCTCTTTAGCCTGCACAGGCTCCTGGAGAAAACTACACGTCTGAATCAGAACTGCAACTTACAGAATCAAAGCTAATGGTCCAGCAAAGCACGTCTGCTCTAACCTGTGCTCTTCAGCACTAACAACCATACCGCATTTTTTTATTGCCTTCTCTTGTACAATGCTGTTTCATACGTGCTCTTTCGCGCTATTAATTAGACGTATTGGATGCAATAATCATCTTCATCGGATGTCTCTTCATCGGAGATGTCTTCATCGTCGCTATCAAAAGGGATTTTGGAACGATTGGCAGAGCGAAACTCAGAACGAATAGCTTTGATACGGGCTATCCTATCATCATAGAACTGCATTAAATCAATGTCTCTATCAGGATCAAAAAACCTGAAGTCCACATCTATATCAATTGTGCTTGGGAAATCACTGTCGTTCACAGTTTCAACTGTCTTGTGCGGATGCCCACCGAAGTGTGTTTCAGCATCAGGATGATCAATTTTTTGGTGTTCCATCATGCAGGCATAGCAATTATCTGCGTTTGTGCACAAGCAGGATTAGAAGGAGAATGTTTGACTGAAATACAAGAAGGAAAACATCCTGAGAGTGAGAGTGGAAATCACAATGTTTGCAAGTACATCGCAGCATTATCTAATTATGTCATGATACTCTGCTTTAAAATAGAAGATCACAAGTAATTTAAAGAACTAATCGAACTGGGCTGTAGGCACTATTTACACAGAAATAGATGCACTTTGACAAGATTCCTCAGTTAGTAGCATCTATTGGAAGGGGGAAAAAAACACTGTAATCTGAAATGACTTCGCCAACAGAAAAAGAACATCAATGAAACTTCTAGTGCATCTATTAGCCTGTTACCTTGAGTTGAGCTCAGAATGTTGCCCTTGATCTTTCAGACACCTTTATTTTAGAAGATTTTATGGTGATCTACATCGCCTAGAATATTTGGAAGGAGAGACGTCGTCGAGTGTTCGACGACAAAACAATGATTGTGTCGCAATTGGTGCTCGTCATCAAACAGGACATTCAAAATTGGCACACGGCGAACACATTTTGGAAGGAATAGGCCATGGTTCCTTTTTGGTGCCCTTTGTAATTTTACCTTTTTTTTTTGGCTTAGGCCAGTTCCTTTTGTATTTGAACACTTGCTTTCAGTCTATAATGAACGGCAGAGCACCTGCCATTACGCTAAAATAAAAAAAGTAGTATCATATACAGTAGTAAATACACAAGCAAACAAAGCTGAGCTCTTTAGCCTGCACAGGCTCCTGGAGAAAACTACACGTCTGAATCAGAACTGCAACTTACAGAATCAAAGCTAATGGTCCAGCAAAGCACGTCTGCTCTAACCTGTGCTCTTCAGCACTAACAACCATACCGCATTTTTTTATTGCCTTCTCTTGTACAATGCTGTTTCATACGTGCTCTTTCGCGCTATTAATTAGACGTATTGGATGCAATAATCATCTTCATCGGATGTCTCTTCATCGGAGATGTCTTCATCGTCGCTATCAAAAGGGATTTTGGAACGATTGGCAGAGCGAAACTCAGAACGAATAGCTTTGATACGGGCTATCCTATCATCATAGAACTGCATTAAATCAATGTCTCTATCAGGATCAAAAAACCTGAAGTCCACATCTATATCAATTGTGCTTGGGAAATCACTGTCGTTCACAGTTTCAACTGTCTTGTGCGGATGCCCACCGAAGTGTGTTTCAGCATCAGGATGATCAATTTTTTGGTGTTCCATCATGCAGGCATAGCAATTATCTGCGTTTGTGCACAAGCAGGATTAGAAGGAGAATGTTTGACTGAAATACAAGAAGGAAAACATCCTGAGAGTGAGAGTGGAAATCACAATGTTTGCAAGTACATCGCAGCATTATCTAATTATGTCATGATACTCTGCTTTAAAATAGAAGATCACAAGTAATTTAAAGAACTAATCGAACTGGGCTGTAGGCACTATTTACACAGAAATAGATGCACTTTGACAAGATTCCTCAGTTAGTAGCATCTATTGGAAGGGGGAAAAAAACACTGTAATCTGAAATGACTTCGCCAACAGAAAAAGAACATCAATGAAACTTCTAGTGCATCTATTAGCCTGTTACCTTGAGTTGAGCTCAGAATGTTGCCCTTGATCTTTCAGACACCTTTATTTTAGAAGATTTTATCATCCCAGACATTTGTACTCTCACTATACATATTTTTAAAGTATAAATACACACTACACAGTTGCTGTGAGAAACTCCCCTAAAGTTTATATCATTTTCAAACAATTGAATCAACTTAAATTTTCCCAATGCTAGTTGCCACTAATGATGAATCAACAGTGGCCTTCTAAATATAAGCTTTCAGGTTCATACCGGTGTTCTCCTATGTACGTCTATGCAGCCAAACCTTGAATTTTCAAATATAACGGAACACCCAATCTACTATCTAGAACATATAAGGAACTTCAGAATTACAACAGAAGCACTACCACAACATTCGGAAGCCACGTAAGCACGCATGACAGTATGCCAGAGGAGGATCTTAATTTCAGTAGCGAAAGGTAAAAGGTAATCGAAGATCAGGATCATACCAACATGACGTGGTGATAATTGTGTTAGCATACAGCACAAGGTAATGCACTCTTCAGGACAGTCCCTGGTAGGTGGATTATCCGCTTCAGCAAAGAAGTGGGCAGGAGCTTCGGCTTGGCAGGCAGAAGAAGATGAGCCATCTTTTGGACAGGCCATGAAATTAATGTGGATATATCGGTCCAGCTGATAATCCTCGTTATTCACAATGCTTTGACCATAGACAGTATGAAGGTGATAACGTTCCCCTGTTTGGTGCGCAAACTTGCGCAGCGCCGCATCAGCTATGTCAAGAAAACCTTGGTACCAAATCTTAAGGTACTTTCTCCTCGTAGAGATAATGCGGAGGATCTTTGGGTTCTGCTCTCGAGGCGATGGCTGCTGCTGCTGCGGCGGCGGCGGCTCTGGCAACGGGAAAGGCAGCAGCATGGCCGAGAGGCGCAGGATTTCAGGCAAGCAGAGCCTGCGCTTGGTGGCGAGCAGCGACAGCGCGTCACGCTCCACGGCTGGCAGCACCGAGGTCACGAAGAGCGCGAGGGCGGCAGGGTTTGGGTGCCCCGCCGCCTGGGCAGCCACCTGGAACGGAACGTCTTCCAATTCCGTGCGAGCAAAGGGCGCAGCCCCGCGTACGGAGGCGGCGGCGCCATGGAGGTCGGCGCCGGTGAGGCAGAGGTGCCAGAGGGCGTAGTCGTGGGAGAGGCCAGGGCAGTGGGGGCGGAGGATGGCGACCAATCCATCCAGAGAGCGGTGGGCGAGGCGGCTTATGCCCTCCGCAGAGACGACGGCGACATCGATCGAGTCGGATCGGAAGGGGAAGGCGGCGGCGTACCAGACGGAGTTGACGATGATGTTCTCGACGGGCCGGAAGGGCCCGTAGCAGTGACCACCGACGAGGAGGCCATGGGCGCGGGCGGTCGTGAGCACGGGGGGGGAAAGCCGCGAGATCGCGTGGATGTAGTGGCCGCGGATGATGCTCATCAGCAACTTCCTCAGAGCCCGAGCGTCGTCTCGTGGTCTCATCCGCGGAGCAGGGTTCTCGTTGATCGACTGCTGCGGCGCAGGTGAATTCGGAAGAGGGATGTCGGGCTGGGCGATACGGTCGGTGTAGGAGGAGGAAGAGGCATTCTCGGCAAAATCCACCCCCACCACTTTAGAACGGCGGCGCCCGCGCCCCCCGCCGG
>LAPY01000514.1:86432-96691 GCA_000970635.1 Eragrostis tef | reverse complement strand
ACGAAACACGTAAATTTTGGCCCGGCCCGAGCACGGCACGACCTGATGAATTTCAGACCCGGGCCAGCACTGCACGCACTACCGGGCCGTACTTGGACCGAGGGTGCGGGCCGACAGGCGGCACGGCACCACCCGATATTAAATAGATATTAAATATATTTTATATTTTATATAAAACAATGAGTAGTCTAGTGGTAAGTCTCTTGCCTTTTGAGTTATAGGTTGTGGGTTCAAGTCTCTACTTTTGTCATATGTTTGTTCTGATTTTTAACACTATTAAGCTAAAATTGTGAAATGGGCCGCCGTGCTCACGGGCCAAGCAGGCCGGCCTGGCACGATTAGGCACGGAAATGTCATTTCGTGCCGGGCCGGCCCGAAATACAAACGGGTCGTGCCTTTTCATGCTCAGGCCGTTCCGTGTCGGGCGTCCTGTTTGGCCATGACTAGTAGTAATTCTCCGCAGCTGGATATAAACAAAACGGACCGGATTCGATTGGGCTTAATAGTTCAACCAGCCCATAGCGCTGTCCTGGGCTTCAGCCACGCACAACCCAACGACCACAAGCCCATCGCGCTGAGTTTGTTCGTAGCCCGTGCCGTGTTTCGTCAAAATGAAATTGTAGCTTGACAAATTTCTAGATTAACCCCCTCAGTTTCGTTTGCAACCGTTTCGATCAGTTTGGGAAAAATAATTCATCTGTCGATGGTCACCTATCTACTTGAAGTGTGGTGACAATTTGATAATATCCCCAAAAAAGACAAACTGACAATATTCGGATGCCTTACGTTCTCGAAAAAAAAAATCGTCTGCCTTGGTTACTTAGCTGCTAAGTAGTGGTAGTGGTCGATTCGTCTATGTCCAAATCTTACATCCGTGACATGTTCTTATTCGTATAAATCCTCCTCTCTTTGTACAGTACCTACTCTACTAGCTTTTTTTTTTTTGAAGGATACTCTACCAGCTAATAATGTGCAGATTGGACCTGAACCGATCCAGCTGCCCATTCCCATCTAAAGCCATCTCTAACTTTGCCGTTTCGAGCTTGGTCTCTCCTGTCTCGCCATGAGCGTTACCGCACCGCACATAAGGGTGGCCTGAAGACCTTCCATTTCCGTCCCTCTTGCCTACGTTGGAAGCGGGAACGGATGGCCTCATCAGTGTACAACAGTGCATGCGTCTGGTCCTGGCCCTCAGCACTACCCACTCCGTGCACTTGCCACGAAACTTCCCGCGTACTACTGTGTTCGATCAGTCACGCCCGGCCCGCGGCGACAGGTTTACCCTACCGATCAAACCGTTTCAACTGAACCGGACGGTAAGGCCGGTCACCGGTCGGTAACCCATCAAACCTGTCAAAACCGACCAAACAAAATTTGTTAAATTTTCAAATTCATTTCAAATTCAAAATCGGAAGCCGATAAACCAAAGAAACCGAACCGGACCGGTAAGTCCGGTAACCACGGTAACCGGACCGGTTACCAACGGTTTTGAAAACCCTGGGTGGGAGGGCGTACGTGCCAGCGATTTTTTGGTGAAAGTTTTGCAGAATCGGGGGCTCCGCTTGGGTGCCGGGTTATAGTTTCGATTCAGTGACGGAGGACAAGAAAAAGTTAAGGTATGGCGAACTGTAGACAATCTTTCAGTAATTAAGGTATAAGACAAAGCAATAACATAATATAACATCATTCCATGCCTTGCCATCACGGTCCCCCGCCACTGTTTCGATTGTTCTTAGGAGTTTCGAGGAATCTTGGATGGTACCTGGCCTGTCAAGACAAGGGCAACGATCCACCGTGTCGTGCCCGGGTAAGCAACGAGTCAAGACCTTGGTCAAGATGTCTTTTTATTTTCTTTTGTGTATAGTACTGTACTTGTGAGTTGTGAATAAACAACTAGTATAACTTTTCAGTCGTGGCAATGAAATTGTACCGAGGTTCCCCCCCCCCCCCCTCTCCCAAAAAAGAAAAAGAAAATGATGATGCATAAGTCGACTCCCAGCAACATCTTCAACTACTTGGTCCATTTAGATTTTGTTGATCTGTAAAATGGACGGATCAGCGGCCCAGATAGACCAAATACTACGTGTTCTTCAAAAACCCATTTTAATGTGGTGTGTTTATAAAACATGCCACAAGTTTTAATTGAATTACAACTACTATAAAAAATAATGATTTGCTAAAAGATATCAACACATTTAATATGCCGACACCAATTTACGAGCATACAGATTATTTTATAAGAAATTAATGCGACATCCACGTTTGGATTCTTTTCTCACGCGCAAATAGATTATTTTATATGAAATTAATGTGACGTCCGTGTTGGATTCTCTTCTCACGCGCAATGGATTCATAGCTCAACTCAACATTTATTCAACGCTACATTTATGCAAAACATATCTACTACTCGTCTGAATTTTGGAAGGAGTTAATTTGTGCAAATCAATTCCTTGTTTCGCGCATAGCGTATCCGCCATGACTTATCTCTTCATTCCTTCTATTTCTCTCTCTATATATACACCCACGAATCCTTCTCTTGCATAACACCATCATCATATAGAAGCTAACCTTTTATATATACCACAACTCACAAAAGTGTAATTCTCTCTTTTGCACTAGAGTACACCTTGGTAATACATACACCTTTCTACGGCGATCGAAATCTGAATCCCCCTCACTTTGTTTGTGACCCATCGCCCGGTATGTAAAACTTGCTCTATGTTTTTAAGATCATTATCTAAAACAACATGCTTCGTTAATATAAGATGTGTCTAGATAGCAACGTTAGTATATATATTTTAATTTTCAGTTTCTCATGTCTTCTTCTTACTTTTAACTTGATAAATTTCTTTGGTAATGTTTTTTTTGTGACTGTCTTTGGCAATGTTTAACTTCATAATTTAAACATGACACATTCAGACGGTCAGACATTCAAAATGGAAAGGGAATCGTGAGCTAACCAGCAAAGGTATTTGCGGTTAGTGATTCTCTGGCCAATACTGGTGGTCAACCCCCGAATCAGACCACGAAAGAGAGATAACAGTTTTCCTAATGCCCAACTCTAGACGACACATCGGATGTAAGGCGAAAAAAAAGTTTTTTTTCTATCCCTGTGATTGATTAAGCCGGTGACGCGGAGGAAAGAGAAGTTCTGGTAGTACACGCCAGTAGGATTCCCAAGTCGCGAGCGCCACCCACGAAAAAGTAGCCGCGCCGGACAGCAGAATCCCAAGCGGACGCTCCGCGCTCCATCTCCTCCCGCTTTTCGGCGCTTCCCACCCCCGCATCCAACGCAGCCGAACGCCAATAAAATCCCCAAAAAAAATTCCGGAGGCCCGAACGAAAACAGAGCGGCAGAGGGAGTTTCCGCTGACCCGTAGGTCCCAGTTCCACCGGGCCTCGCTACGCCGACCCCAGGCGCGAGCGAGCGCGCGGCGCAACAACCGAAAAACCTGATGAAAGCGAGGAAGGGCTGCAGACCCGCAGTTGCTCCTCCGCCTTCCCAAGTCCCGTCATATTTCCTCTCCCCCGACCCGCCCCGCCCCAAAAGAAGCCATCTCATCTCGTTTCTCCTCGTCCTCGCTCTCGCCCGTCACGGCGATAACGAAGAAGGCCCGAGGTAGTGGTTCGGTCCTCACGCCCGTCCTGCTCTATTTTACCAACCTGCTTGTTCTTGGATTTTTTATTAATCTCCTCCGGTGTAGTGTTAACTCCCCGCGAAGGTTTGGGCTGTGCAAGTTGCAGATTCAAGCGAAATTTCCAAAATTGCGATTTTTTCTCACAGATTTTTTTTTCTCACACCAACTCTTGTTTCTGATTCAGGCACATTCGACGATTTTTCCTCCCAGGCGGCGCCGCATTTCTCACAGATTTTTTTTTCTCACACCAACTCTTGTTTCTGATTCAGGCACATTCGACGATTTTTCCTCCCAGGCGCCGCCGCAATCCCAGGTTGCAAAACCCTGGTGTTTCTGTGGGCAAGATTGCGTCTCTGATATGCCCGGCGGCCGGCATCCTCCATGACGCGTCCCCAAGAAGGTATCCCCGTTCCCAGTTCGTCGTCGGCGTCCTGGTCGCGCCGATGATCGGCTAGTGCTGTGTCCTTGGGGTTTGTCAGCGGGCTGCAAGTTCGAGTCTTTTCAAGTTCTTGAAGGGTTTCAGAGCTGATGGGGTCGGCGGCGGCTGTTGTCGTCGAGGTCAGTTCCGATGACGAAGACGGCTGGAGGACCCCTGGTGGCAAGCGCAAGTCGACCGACGGCGGCTGGAGGACCCCTGGTGCCGGCAAGCAACCACCGGATGGCGGCTGGAGGACCCCTGGTGCTGGCAAGGACAACAAGTCGCCGGACTCCGGCCTTGAGTGGGCCGAGAAGCTGTTCAGTGAAGATTACGATGAAATTGGGGATGGTTTAGATGACTCTGCGGTAATGCAGGAGCTATTGAAATCTCTGATGGATGAAACCAACATTGTGGTTGAGGGGAACAAGAGCTCGGTGGATGAGCTTGAGGAGAAGAACAGTCTGCCTGATGCTGATGACGACGACGACGATGATTGCGTCATTCTGGACGGTGACCCTGAACAGGCAATTGTGGTTGCCAAGGAGGCAGAACCTCGGCAAGATGCCGCGGAAGATGAATTGCAGATAGTCGCCGAGAAAGGAGAGGTATTGTCATCATTCTTGCTTCCCTATTTTGTCACATTGCGTTTTGGTTACGCATTTTCGTCATCGTGACTCACTAGAAATGGAATCCAATTCAAATGCTTACGCCGATGTTAGTTGTATGTCTCGGAAATTAATTTGGTTGGATACGTGCCTATTAATAGTTGCCGAGCCAAGTTCAATTAGTTTATGTCGCTCTTGGTGTTGTAAAGCCTATCTTTAGGTTGAGGAAAAGCTTTGCATGAATGCACGCTGCATTGTTAACATTGTTAATAACTATTATTACGACAAACTTGTCAATAACTGTTGTTGTAGTGAGATTTGGTACTCGTGCCTAGTTTTAGCATCAACTAGCTGATCCAGAAGTTTAAGCTGCTATGGGAAGTTAGGAAATCTTAATGTTTGAATATCAGGCTTCCTCCTTTTTACGCTGCACATTTTGGATGCCCTTTATGAGTTCCCTTTTATGGACTTTTCATGAATCATAAGGCTTATACATTGGGGCAGTAGACACCCAGACCTACAAAGTTTTATAAAGTCCCTCCATAACTTAACTAGGTTGACTCTCCTAAACGCTACATAGTTAAATATGGATATAGTATGTGGCCTAACAAATTGTGTGTTTCTTTCCAGTTAGCATGCAGGGATTTCCCACATCCGCGCCATCTATGTGCCAGCTTGGCATTCAACACCAGTTCTCATGCTAGCTATTGTAGTATGGTCAGTATTTAACTTCCATTACTCTGTCTCTCTTTTCACTAATTATGATATATGTTAGCTTGTTGTCGTACCACACCATGAATACATGACCATAAGTGTGCTTATTTCTTGAACGCAGTGCCACTGTTATGTCTGTGATTCTCCTGCTCCGTGCGCCTTCTGGGGCAAAGGCACCGGGATCAACGATCATTGTCATGCTACGGATAAGGATGCAAAATGGAAGAGACTTAGGCAATCATCCAAGCGCCAAAGCCAGCAGATGCCTAAAGGGGGTGGTATCCAAAATTTACTTCAGTCCACCTCAACAACATCTGCGGATGTGATGATACCTTCGACAGGAAGATTTCCTGTTTCAAGAACAGTGAGCCAAAACCAACAGGTGCATCCCTCTATCATGGTTTCACAGAATACGGGGCAGCCGAGAGCACCATCTTCTATGCGAAGAACTACAACCCAGCCCAACAGATTGAAAAGAGCTCGGCCTGCTCCTCCAGTTTATACACCCTCAAATGGTAACTATTTGCAAGCTCCCGTTTCTAACAATAGCCCTATGCAGCCAGCATTATCTCGTGGATTTCAGAGAGCACAGATACCACTAGAAAATACATTTTGGAGTTGCCCATCTCTGCGTCCTCCCACTGCACCCACTTCACCACCATCTCTCAGTGTGCCAAAAGGTTCTCAGGGATACCAGCGTCAACCAATACCATATCCTCAGGCACCTCCTAACACCGTGGTTGGTACTGGAGTACCGCTCTCGCGGTGCACTTCAATGTCCATTCAGGGAAAACGGCACTCGCAGGGTTCAGCGGCAGATGCTATGAGAATGATGGATGCTATTACTTATTTGGCACATGAACTGGGCGTACCTGATTATAATATTGAACCACCAGTGTGTCAGCAGTCTGCAAGCACTCCTCAAACTCTACGTCCTAATCAGCTACTTGCTCAAGCAATGGCAAGCCAGGGGGCTGAAGTTAATCAAAACTACATTGCAGGTCGAGGTCCTTTAATTTCAAGGATTCCCAGGCACAATTTGTCAAATCACACATCTGTCAGTATTGCTCTTTCGTCCGGTGCTGTTCAGACTAAGCAACCCTTGTGCCAATTGAATTCTGAGAGAAGTCTTGATCAGAATGAGACCGCTCCAAGTACTGTTGTCAGATCTCTGCCATGGAACGGTTGATTGGAAATGAGTCACCAGGGTGCTCTCAGTAATACAGATTTCTCCTTCTTTTGTCTTTTGTATTACAGATAGGTATGATCAACAAACAGGCAGCTGTCTTTGGAGAGTAGAAAGGGTGCTCCTTTAGGAGTAGAAGAGAGCTTAGAGCTTATCTTTCTAATGTAATGACTTGAATATGTGACTCCGATGGTTAAATTCTTAGTGCAAAACATTCATGGCATTCCATCGTTTTTTCTTCATTGTAGTTCATTGCTGAAAGATGTTTTAGCAATGGTTGTTACCTTCATTTGTTTTCAGACTTGGAGTTTGCCATAGTATATCATGTTTTATTGCTGGACATGTGTCCTTTTAGCAGGCTCCCTTAAACTTTTTATTCCCTTATTTGTGTTTGTTTAATGTGTCTTCTGGTGATGTAAATTTGATATGTATTTTGGAACTCAAATGTTTTACATGGGGCAGCTTTTACAATGAAAGTTGCTGTCAAGTTTAGGAATAGGTACTCGTTCGAATGAGATGATCTCACTTATAAACTTCAAAGTAAGGCTTAGTTTATTGTTATTTCAAGTGCTTTACATCTGACATCAACAGCCTATAGTGGATGATAAAATCCCTTAAAGATGGTTGCAAATGTCAGATCGTATGATGAGACGTGCAAGTTCTGCTCTACTTCAGAGTACTGAATTTCCACGACACCTGTTGTCATCAAATTCCATGTCTGTATTGCAATGCATTTTGGGTTGAGAAAGTTGATGCCTCCCCTTTATTAGGGTAGTTCTGGCCATTGTGCCATTCCGCATCAGATTCCACCAAGGATGGGAAACTGTTACTGAATCCTGCATTGTAGCAAGAACGACAAATTCAGAAAAGTGTACTGGCGTAAAGGATATATCTAAGCTTCAGCGCCAGACACGTCGTGGTTGGTAATTGGCAGACTCCAATCGGGCCACCACTCCCGCCTCCCGGAGACCGAGACCCCACCACCGACCAAAGCTCACAACTGCGGCGGCGTTACCGGCAACAGGAGCACATGACACACGGCTCCGGCGGCTCGTCATGGTAGATCCGTTCAATTCTACAGCAATGGGGTTCGAAATCGCGTCGCTTCGTTTCAGAAGCGCATCAGATCCCGTATCAGCCTTCAGCGGGGCGGGAGCTCGCCGGGGCTCCGCCGCCGTGTGTGCCGTGCAGGGAAGGGGCGGGGAGATGGTGAAGAGGGCAACACTGAGCTCCTAACCAATTATAAGGGCCTATTTGAAAATAGCGAGCCCCTGCCTGCCTTTTCACCACTCGATCTGGTCCGTCCCGGCTCGATCCCACGGTCAACGACGTCCCACGGCCAGAAATTGAAACATTTTGCACCCAGGTCCTTACTTTGGATCGCGACTATTGATCGCGATCCAAATATTTGCAATATACCCCCTAATTTAGATCGCGACTATTAGTCGCGATCCAATTATTTTCACTTTGACCCCTAATTTGGATCGCGATTATTAGTCGCGATCCAACGTTTTGCACATTACCCCTTGTTATTTGCATATTAGCCCTTCGTATACCCGCAGATGGCTCAGCGCGCTCTCCCCTGCCTCCACCCGCCGCCGACCGTTCGCCGGCATCCGGCTAAGCGCCTCGAGCTGCCAATCGAAGCTGGGATACACCATAGCCGTGGATCGGTGAAGGAGGATGTCTTGCAGGTTAACCCTCGGTAGGCAGCTGGATGGTCAGGCTGTCCCTCCCCTTCCTGCCGTCCGCCCGCGCTTGGGGAGCTCGATGAGCGGACGTTCGGTTCTGGGCCGCACCGTCGCCATCGCTTCGCACTATTGAATTTTCCTTCTGCAACCAGGTTACAGCGTTAAGGATTCTGGCCAGTGTTTAGCATTGCCGATCTTGAAAAACGATTTGCTTGCTGTAACGAGGATGCAGTGAGAGTTCAAGTGGTTTGGTTTCCACCAGGAACAGATGCTCTTTGTAACGAGCTGACCATCGGATAGTCTCTCTTGAGATTACGTCTTGTGAAATTCTATATATGCTCCTGTTTCATGCTTTCACTGGCTTGAATTGTCAGATGGCACGAAGCCGTGCAGGTTCTGTTCCACTGTAACTCTTACTGAATCAGACTGAATAAGCTCTTCAATCTTCATGAGTTTAATGATACGATCATTCTCTCAAAGAACCTCCTGCTTGTACTTGCTAGTTATTTTTCAGTTATTTTTCCTGTCTTGAGAGTCCACTGGCTGAATACCGTGTCAAGTGTTTTTTTTCTTAAAGAGGTCAGAGGAGAAGTTCAGAAAAGCGTTGTGTAGAAACGAGAGCAAGTTCAGAAAGGATTACTGCGCAGCAAACTATAGGAACGAAAGTGCCGTAAAAGTGGTAAAGCCCACGGAGACGCTGAAGCTTCGTACATCATGAACATAGTGAAAAATATTACACATCCAAAAGAAACATGCAGGGGAAATCAGTACGTAGATACAGTGACAGTACAAATGACAGTACTAGACGAGGTGACCTCCGGGTAATCTCTCATGATCTTACGTTTTGTGAACATGGTCCCCCCCCCCCCCCCCCTCCCACATGCTGTATGCCCCCATACCTTGTACACATAAAATGACCATGTAAATTCGAAAAAAAAAGGATTTGGCCCCCTTTATGAGTCAAATTTTGCTAAATTTTGTCACTTGGCCCCCTTCCTGGCTCCGCCCCTGTTTGGTGAACATACTTGGCAAAAGATACTTGGTCTTGGTTCATGCTTCCACCTGCTGGAATTGTAAGATTGCTCGAACAGCTGAGTAGGTTCTGTAATTGGTACTGAATTTGCAGAAGTTCTTCAATCTTAACGAGTACTAGTTGATACGCACATTCCTTTAAAGAACGTTCTACTCCTACTTGCTACTCGATTGGGACTTTTAAGTTTTTTATTAAAGAGGTCAGAGAAGGAGTTCAGTAAAGCGTTGTAGAAACACCAGCAGGTTCAGAAAGTAATAATGGATTACTGCGTAGGAAACGAGCAGTGCCACAAAAATTTTTAAAGACGGAAACTCTGAAGCTTCGATGAACATAATGAAATTTACTACATCTACAAGAACACACAGGGGCGTAAACAGTACATATAAAATTGCCTACACCAAAAATCGTTTAGATAACAAAAGAAAACTAGAATCTAAGTTGTTTGCCAGAGCCACGATGCATCAGTTGTAGAGGTCATCCTCATCGGTGTCAATGGCCGTGCTAGCAGGTTCGGCCGCTTGGGACTTGGCCGGGAAGCGGAACTCGCTGCCGAACCCTCTCGACTGCCGTAACGTTTGCGCGAACGCCCTGTACTTCCTGACGTCCGCGTCGCTGACGCTCCTCCGGGCGAACTTCATGGACTCCTCAAAGTGAGCCGCCTTGATTTCTGCCGGTTCCGCAGCGCAGTCGACCTCCATGTCTTCCGTGCTCTCCTTGGCCTTCCTCTGTCGCTCGATGTCCTTCTCAATGTCCTCGCGGATGGCGTACTTGCATGCCCGCTGGCAAATCTCAGTGATGTCTGCACCACTAAAACCGGCCGTGAACCTGGCGAGCGCGCCAAGATCGACGTTCTTGGCGACAGGGGACTTCCTCAAGCACGCCTTGAAGATTTGTAGCCGTGAAGCTTCGTCCGGCAAGGGGATGTAGATGAGCTGGTCGAGGCGGCCGGGACGGAGCAGTGCAGAGTCGACAGC
>LAPY01000513.1:142799-163708 GCA_000970635.1 Eragrostis tef | reverse complement strand
TCCGCCCCCGGGGCCCGCCCCCCCCCGCTCGCCTCACGCGCCGCCGCCGCCGCTCGCCTCGCGCGCCGCTGCCGCTCGCCCCTGCCTCCTTCGGCTCCTCTTCCGACTCCCGGTCGTTATCCACAAGTGCAAAAACGCTACCCCTTTTGCCTAGTCTGTTGGAGACAATTTAATCATCCACAGTTACAATTGGAGGCGCATTTCTTGTTTGCCTATCCTGATGCGTCTTCTATTGAAGTCAGTACACAGCGCGCACACATCATGACTAAATGCCTGCCCATATGTGCAGTCCGCGCAGAAAAAATGTTGCATAGCCTAATAAACATTTGGGAAAAAAATGCATGTAATAAGAAAAAGAAGTCATGATGTGCTTAAAAACGGAAGCGATGGTTAAGAATCACCTTTACTTGAGCAGTGGTGAAGCCGAGTGTTGGGCAGCCATCATATTCATCAGCTTCTATGGTTGCATGGAATGACCTAAAGCATGGCCCCTCACAGCTGATAAAACAAAAATTAAGCTAATAGAGAGTGAAAGAAGAGAGAGAGAGAGAGAAACAATAGGAGATCCATTGCATCGATCTGTAGACAGTAAGTCGGGAGTATATGCATCTTTTGTCTGAACGTAAATGAAGGCGCAAAGAACATTAACCGGATCCTGCTGCTGATATAACTATGCAGCCTTTCTGTTTCCTGACTAAGGTCAAAATTGGCGGAAGAAAAATCAACACAGTTACCAGATTAACACGCCGCCATCGCCGCACAGCGCACACACATCATCGTTAAATTGGAAATTTTAGACAGCAGCAGGAACTCGGACGCCTCCTCCGTGCGGCTCGGGATCGATCACAACCCCGTCGGGTGCCTCGAAACCGCCCTGTTCCATCGATCCGAACGAACCCGCGGAGTAGTGTCAAATGGGATCTGCGCAAATGAACGGGCTAGGTGTGATCCTGCACCAAATCTAGCAGCACTAACGAAGGAGAAGGAATCGAAGCACGAGGTTGGGAACAGAATCGCACCTCCCACAAGTAGCTGGACAGCGCGAGCTCTTCTTCTCCTTCCCCCATCGCAAAATCCACGGTGCCTCCTCCCCGTATGTAGCGGCGCCGCCACGCGTCCGGAGACGTCTGATTGACCGATCGGACGGTGGAGGGCGAGACCGGGAAAAACAGGGGACGGGCGATGGAAGCAGGAAAGACCCACAGGTCCATCTCGTGGGCCCAACCGGTCATGCTTCTCGAAACGCTTTGTTAATTGTTCAGTTATCACTCGCATTCTAGTTTCAGTAGCAGTAATGGCGCGCAACAAGACTTGCCTGATTCTTGTTGACTCTTCCAATGTTTGTTTCCTGAAACACGATGATCCAAATTTCAACGGCAAACTTGCGATATTCAGAAATGCGCCATGAGAAATTTCCTAGCTACTCTCCCGGTCCATACAGATCAACTAAAAATCACGAATGTGGACTATTTTGTGTCCCGGAGTCCCAGAATGGGATGTTAGACAATGCGACACTCCAGCATTTTTTTTGGAGGGGGGATCTGCAACACTCCACCATTTGCTCACTGCCCTGGTGCACTGTAATGGATCACGACTGGTTATCAGTATCACCAGCAACATTCTGGGTCCGTCTTTCAGCAATGAAAAAATGTTGATGGGATGAGCAGATGCGGGTAAATGTGGGTCGACACGGAACTAACTGCAGAGGTGGTAAAAATGGCAAAGCGTGAAGCCGTGAAAGATGATACAGCTACCATCCTATATACTCTGTTTTTTGTTTTCTTGTAGAGCAAATTTCTGCTAGCTTTTTTCTCCTAATAACAAGAAAACAAAAACGGAGGGAGTATGTCCAAGCCATAGTACTTCTCATAAGAACCCACAAGACCAATGACTTTTTAGTCCCCAGGATAACCATTTTGATCCAACCAAATCATTGTAGAGGCCCTCCGTCAATTAAGCATTACTTTTAGAGGACAATATCTGAAGAGTTGCAGATGGTCATTATAGTCACAGATTTGCTTAGCAGAAGCCACACGCAACTTTTTACAAGACAACGTTACATGTTATGACTCAGATGATCAGATATGTCATCATGGTGCTGTAAGAAGATGGTAAACTGCATTCCTGGAACAATTCCTATTCTCCGGCAGCAAACGATGCGGTCCCTGGCAGCCGGCATTCGAATGAGCCACCAGTGCCAACACGGGCCCTGCATCTTGCAGCTTCCCCAGGATCTAAAGGATGAAGCTGGGCGGCAATGCATGCCGGGTGGTAGAAGCGCCCGCATGTGACATGGCGACAACGAAAGACCTGAAAACCATACACATTGTATGTCGTCAAAAAACTTTCAATCAAAAGTGACAGCTTCAGCATTGTTGTTAAACTGATATTATGATAATCAGCAGTTCAAAACAAAACTTATAATCAGCCACGAAATAATTATTCAAGTTTGAATGCTGGTAACAAACGCTTGACAGCATTAAATCATCTGCATGGTAGGAATCAAAACAAGAAAGCTTATTGTTATTGTAACGAAGAAACCTTCTCCAGGCTGCAACTAAACTTTCTCCAAAAGATGTAGGCCCGTTTGGATACAAAGTTTTTTAGAGTTTCAGAAAAATACTATGGTATTACAAAATACTTTTCTTTTAGGGAAGTAAGAGGTGTTAGGACGGAACAAAACTTGTTCTTGCAAGAACCATAGCATTGCCAAACCTGCTGTCTTTTGGAGTTTTAGAGACTCCACCCAAGACCCTTTTTATAAACCATGGTTTTGCATGACGATGGCATCTAAAACCATGATTTCATAATACCTTTGCTTCTAGAAACTACAGCACCCAAACAGCGGCCGTAATTTGGAAAAAGATTTATATCATGCTGTTATGTGATCGACCCTGAGGGCAACAAAATAGCTAAAGCTGTAATCTTCCCGCTTGCTGCCAACTTAGGTGTTTTCATTGAAAAAAAAACTGAACCAATATCCATAACTAATAGGTTCCTGATTCAATGCATTACTGAGTCAAAAGGGTCTAGAAGATATTCGCGAGTGAATGAAGGGCATGAGTGCACATTTTTGTCTATACGATATTAACAAGACTGCCAAATGTCTGTATAATTTTGTTGATAGGCCGCATTCCATGATACTACTTGATTGACAGATAGAACCTTGTCGGCCAGTTTTCCATGGTACTGCAGCTACCACTGGTGAGTCATGCTATGTTGTTGGCCAAGATATGTTTTCATTTTACACAGCGGTTCCGTTACTTTTGGGATTCATGGAATGAGTCCAGAAAGATGCAGGCGGAAAACAAAATCAGATGTCAAGAAATCGTCAAATGTAGCATTTGTATGCGTACCGTTTTCGTATCGAACACTAGTCACCTATTCGCTGAAGCAAGTTTCTCTCAGAGATCAAATATCACGAGGTATTTTTCTCTTCAAAATGCAATGTAAATTCCAACATTCAAGAATGTACTTCAATTCTACTTCCAAGCAGGGAAAAAATTCTTTTTCATCTGTAATGGAAAGGAAGATGGCATTTTTATCGACAGGATACTACACAAATAATCGTTGTACAGTACTAGACAAAGATTTCTGAGTGCAAGCATACCTGAGGATGGGCTGGATCTGAAGATCCCCACATCCTGCAGCGAGCACACTGGTGATGCCGGTGTGTGCAGTTCGTGCAGAAAAAATGTTGCATAGCCTAAATTGGTATTAGAAACGAAAGCTGGTAAGAAAAAGTAACTGATGGTGCCCCTAGAAACTGAACCGATAGAGAATCACCTCTACTTGCGCGGTGGTGAAGCCAAGTGTTGGACACCCATCATGTTCCTCATCTCTGGTGGCATGGAATGACCTCAGGCATGGCCCCTCACAGCTGAAAAGAAATGATAATAATTGAGAAAGAAGGATCAGAAAAGACAAACCAAACAGATGTAGAAGATATATTGTGTATGTCAGCACACATACGGATTTATGCATTTCTGACAATCTAAAACTGTTTTGGAGGTCTGGAGTCATACAAGTTTAAGAATTAGCCTCTGTTAGGACAATGACATATTACTGAACAATATAAGTGCTTGGCCTACATGGCTTGTGGAAGATCCACTGAAGACACAAGGAAAACCTCAAGGTTTCGAGCAATATACACCTTCAACGACAATCTATATTGGGGATCAGTTTCAGTCGACTTAAAATACCCTTTCAGTTCACTCGACGTTTGTCAGGCAAACAATTTGGCTTTGGTGGTTCAGTTCCAGACTTGATCTATCGTCTTCAATCTCACACTTGCCTACTCTATCTTCTGCTATATACCCCTGTGACACGCCTCCACCATACCCTAAAATTACCCAACCTCAAAAAATCTCCATCCTTGCCTATTCTAATGGACTGAACTGAACTAAATCTCCAAGGGCAGCCTTCTGTTACATAATCGATCGAGCCTGGAAAACATAATCGGAAGAGAATTCGACGGGAAAAAAAGAGAAGAAACAACCGTTATTACCAAAGTAATACGCCGCCATCGCCACACATCGCACAGAAATCCTCGTTTAATCCTCCATTGTTGACAGCAGGAACTTGCCCACAGCCACCTCCATGCGGTACCGGCAAGGGATCCAACACCTCGCCGCCTTCCATGACCGCTGCTCGATCGAAACGGAGGAAGGAGCGGAAGGGATATTCGCTCGCGCGGACCACAGGCCAAGGCGGCGGGTGAATCCGGGCCGGTTTTCCGGCGTCGAATAGGAAGATCGAGGGTTCGAACGCCGACCCGACGGGGATTGTATTTGGAGAGGAGACGACAGGAGCAGCTCCGCGCTGGGAGACCAGGTTAGTACGGTTGGATGTCGAGCACGAGCTAGACTCGGGTTCGGTCCGACCCATTTAAAATTTTTGTTACCTATATCAAGAATTTTAGCCTGGCTAGACAATTTTCTTTAGAAACGATAACATATTCAACTTCTACATCAAAACGATGCATATAGTCAAAAAAAAAAGTAAAATGCAGTCACTAAATTATTTTAGAATTCTCACTTGGCTTCGTAAACTATTTAAACGAAGATTTGGGTCTTAAAAGGATCTTATTGGTTTTATAAACTCTAAAAAAAAGTCTCTAAACTATTTTGAGGTAAAATAAAGATTTTTTGCTACGGCTTTACGTCGTCACCACTACCTCTTGCCACCACCACCGTCAATGATGCTTCTTCACCTGTCGTCCTCAAATCGACCCGCCGAAGACCATTTATATACTGGGTGACGATCTGAGCAACTGAAATGTGTAGAAATAAGATAAAGCCATATAGATTAATCAGAGAGTGACACGTGTACCTCCCAGAGCATGAAAGTAGACAAATAACACGTGAACCACTAAAAAAAGACACATGGACCAATAAAGGAGTGACACGTGGACTCTCAAAAAAGACACCTGAACCAGTTAAAAACGACACGTTGACCAATGGAAAAACGACACGTGGACCAACAGAAAGTTGACACGTTTATCAAAGACGTCATCATGCTGATGTGGCAACATTGCCACGTTGGACGCCATGTCTTCCTGCCATCGTGGCAGTATACGTATATCAAGTATTGTATCACAACTTTACTGTCCGGACAGTTTTTTTTTAGATTACACAGTGCAATTCAGACACTTACAACACACACACACTCACCCATATAAATGTACATACGCAAACTCTACTCCTATGAGCATCTTCGATACTGCCCGGACAGGTTGAAAATGATGTTTTTACCATCATTTTAAGGTCTAATTGTGATTTTAACTCTGAATCTACGTTTTTGTGATGTTATCATCAATTTGTTATCTTGAAGCTACTGTTTACCATCATTTTAATTAAAGGGAATAAAGAAATTGAAAGAAACAGAAAAGAAACCTGACCTAACAAAACTACCCCCGACCTTCGTCTCGACTCTGTTGTTGCTCCCGACCTTCAAATCCTAACCTTAGCGAGCAGGCAGGAAGCACGCGGCGTGCCCTCGCGCGGGCGCGGAGTACCCTCTTGTAGGCCCAGCGCGGGCTCAGCGGGAGAGCGGCCCTGAAGCGGGGTTAATTGACAGAATTGCATCCATAAGAGGTGCTAGCTCCGAAAGGCCATCAATAACTAGAGGAGCTCCAAAAGTCCACCCATTAGGCTATCTCCAACGGATGGCCTATTTTAGTAGTTATATAGGGGTGTCAAACCTAAAAAACTGTCTCTAATGGATGCTCCAATAGACGGACGCATTTTTGGAGGCGGGGGGCTCGCTCCGCACAAATGAAACACATTCTCGCGCGATTCACCATTCGAATCGTTTTTTTTCTGTTTCTTCCTGCTCGAGACAGAGGACGCGACGGCGCGAGCTCCGCGGGGGACGAGTTTCCCGGCGGCGTGCTGCTCCTCGACACCGGATTGCACGCGGGAGGGAGGCGGGCCGAACAGAGGAAGACAGGCGGCGGACGGTGGCAGAGCGCGCAAACCAGCAAGCGACCAGCGGAAAAAAACAAATCTCGGCGAGTCCCTGCTGGACGTCAAGCTGCAGGCCTACCTGGGCGACTCCCCGTGGCGGCTCCTCCAATCCCGATCACGGCTCCTCTCCGATCCATGGCACGACGGCGTCCCAATCTTGGAAGGCGGCGAGGAGGGAGGTGAAGGCGACGGGGTCACGAGAGCCAACGGAGTCGAGCTCGGTGGGGAAGCGAGAGCCGGGGCCAACAAGAGCTCGGCGAAGTAGCTCGGCTTCACGGGCGGCGGGGATGCGGCGGCGCGCGATGCGGCGAGCGAGCGAGGCGGGGCGCCGGCAAGCGGGGCGGAGCGCAGGCGCGCCGCCGGCTGAGGAAGAAAAGGGGTCCTTTTTTCGGTCTTATCGTTGGAGATAGAAGTTTTTTTGGTTTCTATTTACATGCTCATCCACACCCAGTCCGAGGTTTCGGGCCCACTACCGTTGGAGATAGTCTTAGCTGTCCCTCCGCTGCCCCAATAGCATTATCTTTTTTCTTTTTTTTAGGCCAAAAGTCCTGAGAAGAGACAATTTTACCCTTCTCTCTAATCTCACCCATGCGGCCACCGCTCGATTTGAAACTGGATCGAAAAGGGCTGCTCGCCCGTGAGGCCGTGACCGCGGCTTGCTCAAACCCTAGTGGCAGCGACGGGCGCGAGCGGGCGCTCGCGCGGGCGCGTCTCACGTCGAGGCAGCCGTGCTTTATGCGGGGCAGGGAGCAAGCGAGCTTCGCGGTGGCGCGCAGCCAGGCACCATGGCCGATGCAGCCGAGGGGCAGGGTCCGGTTCCAGCCGAAAGGCGCCAATTTTTCTGTTTTTTTTTTAAATGAGACTATTGTTTTTTCTGGCTCAAAAAGAATCATTTTCGATTTCTTTGAATTTCTGGAACAATTTGCAGCTTATGTTGAAATTTTGGGGGAAAATTTGCACAGTTTTCCATTGATCTCGGAATTTTTAGTTCCGAAATAATGATTTTTGCATTTTTAATATATTTTTGGGCTCAAATATTGCTAATATAAGGCAGGGGCGAAAGAGTCACTTCTTATGTCTGTTTCAGTTCAAAAACAAATGAAAATGGTGCTTTGGCGTTTTGGACGGGCTGCACCTTTTATTAGTGCAATTTTGGAGTTTTTTCAGTTACTAATGGCCTTTAATTTTGAAGCTGCCGCTCTTTACGGATGCTATTCTGGTTAACTAACTCCCTCTAAGCGGCGTCCGTGGCGAGCATGCGGCAACGATGGACGCATCCTTGATGGCTGACAGCAATCAAAAGGATTAGATGTGATCATGTGAAGCCACGAAAAGATCCTTGATTCGTTGATTTGTTGGTCTTTGGTATTAAACAATCCACAGTTCGGCATCTTTTTCAGGCTGCAAGAAAATCTTTTAAAAGCAATGTCAAAATGCTAGATATGTGTTGTCATCAATAGAAAATTCTGTCAAAATTTGTTCAAATTTAGCAAAATTTGCAAAATCTTTCTAATCCATTTGAATTTGTTACAAATTTTCTTTCAAAAATAACAAAAACTTTAAAAGTCTGTTGTACATGTGTTAATGTTAAAAATGGTGGCAAAATCATAAAAGGGCAACTTGGTCTTTTCTCTCACCATTTAACACCGTCAAAGTGTTGCTAACAGAGTCATGGTAGTATCTGCATTCAGTAGTTCCAAAGAGTTGTGGTAAAATCATAAAAATGCATATTCAGAGGTAAAATCACAATAGGACATCAAACTGATGGTAGAAACGTAATTGCCCAAACAGTAAATAGGTCCATCACGATTAGCCACGCTTGACTGCTGATGGGCGCTATAAGGTCATAAATCATGATTTATGAAGAAATTTTCATCACTAGTAGCAATCGGTGACTCCTTCTAAACATCATTAATCAGTATATCTATTCGACTTAAATAAAAGAAATTGTGATATCCGGTATATTTGAGATTAAACTTAAGTAGCCAATATGTGGTAGTGTGCATGAGGAAGTGAAAATTTAGTCCTACAATTGGTTTGATGAAAGCAAGGCCAATATATAAGTTTAGGATGTCCAACACCCACAACTATGGAAATCCTTTTATGCGAAGCGAGGTCAAAAGCGTAAAAGATTTGTGAAGTGGTCCACACAGCGTGTGTGAGCGGGTCCAGCCAGGTTTCGAACCTATGATGTTACAAATGGTATCAGAGCCGACTTTCGCGGTTACACGGGCGCGTGGGCAAAGGTGCAGACATATGGTGCATGGCGTATGAGCTGACATTGGACACAGACGCGTGCTAAAAGGGGAGCACTTCTGGTTTTTTGCCTACTAGGGTATCTTGTGCTGATGTTCCGACAAGGACATCAAGGCTTTTGAGGTGGGGTGTTTGTGACACCCGGACCATTTGAGACTAGGTTTAAATGACTAATTTGTACTAGTGTGCATAAGGAGGTAGGAATTTAGTTTTACTTTGCTAGTCTAGTAGGAGAAAGGCTAACATATAAGCTTAGAATTTTCAAGACCTACCATCTTAGGTTAACCTTTTTATGTGAAGCGAGACCGAAAATATAAAAGATTGGTGGAGCTCGGCCAAGTTTTGAACCTAGTATGTTACAGACACTCTCCTGTAGCTAAATAATAAGCTAACTCTTCTCTGACTATACGTACGGGCATAAAAGAGTGGTTTTGTTAGCACATCATATTATCCTCTCCTAGGCAAGTCGCAGAGGCTTAAAATTTATCACTATATCCTCGAACACTGCTTTACACAAGGGTCTCAGGTGACGTTGTGTCATAGATCAAGCACCGTCTTCTCATCCTATTTATCACTAAGCCATTATGATCACCAGTCACGTCTTATGAGATCACACAGAGTCGCTACCATCAGAACTCTTGACCATATTCACGCAAATCTATTTAATTAGCTAGTATTGATATCTACCGACACACTACTGAGCAGAGGTGTAGCACCATTCACCGACATCTTGGCTTGACATGTTAAAGTTGTTTCTGAGCTGGACATCAAAACAATCGGCTTGAAGGTACGGAGGTCATGCCTCATCAGGTTAAGATGTGCATCAAAATTAATCAAGGTGGACAGATAGCTCACCTAGCAACACACACGCTACGAATGTGTTGACTGCAGTTGACCTGCCCCTGGTAAAGTTTTATACTCTCTCCATCCAAAAATATTAGCATTCTAATGCAAATATAACAACCAAGACAAATGATCCTGGTGCTTCTAATAAAATAAAGAGCAGCACTATAGATACGACCGAGTTGTCTAACTGTGGTCCGACCAGGAGATCCAACATCCAAGCTGCCATCAACCAGCATACAGCACGGTACAAGGCACGTCGTAGACCAACATAGTCGAATAGGAGTCGGAGCCCAAGAGTCGCATCAGCGATAGGCAAGATCACGGAATCTCAAGAAGCCTGGAATGTGATATGGTTCCCTGCATGCTTCCTCCCACCGCGCCCTCCAATCTGCCCCTACCATCCACCCTCTCTGATCTGCACCTTGCGACTGCCCTCCTCATGAACACAAGAAGGAAAGTTGTCGTCCATGGCGTCTCCCCACCGCTCTCCTCTCCGACCTGCATCTTGCGCGCCGTGCTGAGCCCCTCCATCGTTGTTGAGCCTCGTGCTCCACAAAGCGTTTCCTCTTCCATGCCACAGCGGCGGTGCCCCGGACTGAGCTCCAAGGCAGACACGGGTGCTTCCACTACAACAAAAATCTATTGTAGAGACACGATGCCATGCTAGTACCAATGCACGTGCATGGATACACATAATAAAAAAATGCATCACTTGACAGAACCTTTACAACATAACTTGAAATTCTAACATACCAGAATTCTAGTATACATGAGTGAAACTGAAATTCCAAATCTATACACATGCATAAAATATAGCCACACAACATTTTTGTTCACCAAACGCATTAGAATCGATGAGGATAGCAAGGAGATGAGAAGCTAAATTTGGAAGCCATAGATTTTCCCAAACATTGTCACGATCAAACACACAAATCGAAACATGTCTCAGCATACAAATCCCTCTACTGTTATTATTTACAATTTATCCAGTAAGATATTACCGCAACCTTTACGGAACATTGTTTTACACTGTATTTAGTCTCATAGCAAAACTAGTTTCCAATTCTGTTTTAAGTGCGCCAGCCTACATGATGGAAATGCCTGCTTTGATTGAATTGTATTTTTTTTTGTCTAGCATTTTTCATTCACGTTTGGTTCCGATTTGATTGATTTTTGTCGGATGAGGTCCAGGAGGAACTTTGCCTTCCTCGAAGAACTGAAAAAGCAAATACAACAAACCACTATGTTCATTCCATTGCCTTGATCAACGGCATCATTTCTAAGGTTCCATAACCGCCACAGCCCACAGTAGAATAACATGCTACATCCAACTTCCATCGAGACAAAGTTCAGTACTAGGAGCCAGATCGACCTGATGTATCAAAAGCAAGCTCATCAAGCATGTTAAACTCTCATGCATCACCTAAGGGTCACGTATTTGGTACAGCAGATGACTACCTGCCGACAAGTGGGATGTCCTAGATATTTTTTGCCTCTATAGAAAATTTTTGAAACTGATTTCTAAAAATATGCTGAAAGTTTTATTCTAAACATGTTGAAGAGAAATCCAGAAAGCAAAAACATGGTAGGGAGAGATCGTAAGATGCATGGGTGGAGACGTGTTTGTGCAAAAGGATATTTTGGGCTGCAGTCTGAGAGGGGATTAAGGGTTTGTTGAGAAAGGCGTACCGGCATGTGGGAAAACAGTCTTACATGTGGATGACGTTATAGAGCTAGATCAACATTTTGTCTCCAGTGGAATAGAAACTTTGTCAACATTTCACTCAACTGTTAGAAACACAGTTATATTATACTCCCTCCGTTCAGAATAATTGTCATTCTCGCATTCTACCAGATTCATTGAACATTCTCTGAACCTGGACAACCTGTCGGTCCACGTTCACTGAACATTCTATGAATCTGAATACTCCAAAACACTCCCAGAATGACAATTAAACTGGGACGGAGGGAGTATAAAAATAGTTTTGTTCCTAGCATCTACATCATTTTGTACAAAATGGAAGGTAAATCATAGAATAATATTCATCTGAAGTTAAACCTGGCAAGTTGATTGTCTTGTTCATCACCTCATCATTTTGATGACCAACATTTATAAGGTGTGACAAGGTTACCAAAGTGATGTTGGTTGCTATATAATTTTAATGACCAACATTTATAATTATTGGTCACTATATACATATAGTGACAAGATTTTAGCTACCACAATGTGACCAAGCTTGTTAGTGACAAAATAGCTATTGTGACCAATAATACACATATAGTGACTTTGGTGACTAATAGTAATTTTTTTTGTAGTGTTAATGGAAAACTTGCATATCGTCTGGTTATTCTCATGGTTAGGGATGACGTGTGGACTGGATAGTGGTTGTGTTGAATCAGGCCTTTGCATAATCTGAGTAGTTGGTTCGCAACTAAAAGGAAGAATATCAAGCTATGGGAGAAATATTATATACTAGATGAAAGCCCCGCGGCAAATGCAGCGGGTGCGGGTGCATTTGGCCACTTGAGAACAATTAAACAAACATATCGCAACCGAAAAAAAAAGAAAGTGATACTGTAAATGAGTATTCCTTGCACCAGTTCTCTGAGGGGAAAAAATGTGATGCTTGCATTTACAGCTTGGGAAGAAGGTGCAGACACAGCTACAGCTTTGCAACAAACGAATTACATCCCTTAAATACAAATAACAAAATCATTTGAAATATAACTGAAGCGTTCTGAAGAAGGTGCAGACATAACTACACCTCTGCAACACACGAATTACATCCATTAAACACAAATAAGAAAATCATTTGAGATATAACTGAAGCAAATGACTACTTTATGTCAACGTACACTTATTTAATTTTACATGATCACTCAACCCAAGTTTTGTTGGGCTTTTATTTTTTTTTCTTTTTTTTTACATGTAGATCTTTATAGCATGCTATAATGGTATGAGCTAAATTGAAGGTAATGTAACTTTCTCTTTTAAGTAGGAAGTCAGGTACATGAATGATTGATCCTATATGCAACAAAAATAACATCCGGAAATAGTTTATTCTAAGATGCACCAAGCACTGGATGTAACCTCCACAACGGTATTATAGCTGTAGCAGTTTGTAGATTATTGTTGAGAGGAAAAAAAATCTAGGATTGTACTCAACAATTGGATAAGTAATCAAATTAAAACCTCTCAAACTAACCAGACACTCCACAGGCCCCGATCCACTGAAGAAGAATATTACATGGGATACCCTAGTTCACGATATAAATCTAGCAAAATAATTACTGCATAGAAATGTGAGGCTAAATCATTGGTACATGGTTTATTACCTGAGTAACTCATGACATCTCAGTACATTTCACAAAATGGAATTTGCTAGGCTGGTCACTCTGCAAAAAGTCAAGAACCATATCCAGTTCAAAGCAAAGGTCGAAGCTGAACTGCCTTTACTCGGCTTCCGTTCAAAGAGTTGTATCTGTTTTTCCAAGGTTTCCCATTGGATGTAAGGTTCCAATACTTGCTTTTGGTGGAGGTCTTGTACCATAGCTATAATATTTAATATCAGATAAGAAACATACAAAGGAACTGAAATAAATGTACAGAATATGTCAGTGAACAACTCTGATTAAGTCTGGGCATGGAATTACGCTCTATTTATGGTTTGCAGTGCGATATGAAATTCAGGCATAACGGAAGAAACCAAATATGCTCACACCTTGTTACTACTTGAATAGAAGTGAATTAGGTTTGCATTATATTTTACTCATATATTGAGGTATTCTATTGAGCAGCTAGCAGTCAACAGTGGCACATAGCTACTACAAAACAATACATCGATATTATATCGCAAATCAAAAAGGTTGTTTTATATATGTTGAACATGTCAAAGTAAGTGGAGAAGGTTACCCAATAAATGAAACTTTCGGCTGACTCCAGCCCTTTTGTTTCAACATGTGTCATCACAGACCAAAAAAACTGAAAAAAAGGCAGGTGCAGCAGCATTGAAATCATTCAAAAGACATGAAAGAACTCTTGTTAATAAACTTCTTTTTGTTACTGATGTTCAGTGAGCATTGCCATTTAAAATCACATGTTCAAAATGCGTTGTTTCTTCATATGGTATAAGAAAATTTATTCAGAACATGCACTTGGATTTGGCTTTGATGAAGCCTTTAGTAGTTCCTACAATGCTCAAAAGTGCTGTTTCTTCATATGGTATAAGAAAACATGCAGTTGCATATGGCTTTGATGAAGCCTTCAGAATAAATTATGATAACTTTGAGGAGGCACTATGTTCTGAATAAATCAGCTAGCATTTCAATTTTTTTGAAATAAAGTATACATGTTAAGCATATGGGACAAATATATTTTAAACTTTGAGGAGGCACTATGTTTTCCAGTTGTTTGTTCACCTATTATGGCATAGGCACCTTGATACAAGATATACTGCACAGTCATGTAAAAAGCATTTCATTTCAGAAGTTTTGCACACACACTTGATGGTTGTGTAATTTGTGCATAAAGAAAACATTCAAAAACTTATTTACCTTAGAGTTGTGAAAAATGATTTGCTTAATTCTCATGCAAAATGCGTAGTGGATGATTCTGCTTACTTTCTCACTTTTCCACCATAAAGCACCAAAAAAAATCAAAGTATGTCAACAAATTAATTGCATTGCAACTTGCAAGTTCAGACATAGCTCTGAGAAGCACAGAAAATAATAACACATTGCATATGAAGTCTTACGCTTACGGAGTACAGGCACTGCACTTTACATCATTACAAATAATCATGGCTATACCAAACCAAACTCAGACATATGAGACATTCAGATGTCAGCATGTCATATCATACTTACCTGAGCTGCTACTTCCAACTGTTGTGTTTTGATTCTCTATATGCAAAATGCAATTATTTTTCATCCACCATGTATGCAGATTACAGACAGATTCAGGAGCAGCGACCTGTGGATAGAACAAATTATGTAAACCATCTGTCCAGACAACTAAATAATTCAAAAAAATGGTGAACCA
Source organism: Eragrostis tef (assembly GCA_000970635.1). NCBI lineage: Eukaryota > Viridiplantae > Streptophyta > Magnoliopsida > Poales > Poaceae > Eragrostis > Eragrostis tef. Next base: position 149,098 of record LAPY01000513.1, on the reverse strand, counting down.
TTTGTAATTAGCAAAAAAGGCTCAACTAAAGCAGAAAGTAGACAATAACGAAAATTCGTCCACGGTATCAATAACTGGACTTCCAAACATCGTGTTTCTATTCTCCATATATTCAAACTGTAGTACTTTCTAAGGAGCAATCCGTCGAACACGTTTAGTGCAACCAAATCAGCATGCCAGAAAGCAGCGTGCAATCAACTGGTGAGTTTTAGTATACATGAGCAGTATTCTAGCTGTGCACAAATGGCCAAATCGAAGAATAACCAGCGTGATTCTCTCAGCAGCACAAATGGCCAAATCCTTGCCGTGCAAGCCGTGCGGCTGCCTCAAATAAGCCCGAACTGGAAACCAAGAAATGGACAGAACGTACCTATCCTGCGGGCAGCAAGAAGCTGGGAGGAGGAAGGCATCGAGAGAGGTCGCCGGCGAGGCATCGCGTGGCTGGATAGGCCAACTTAGGAACGGACAGACGACGTCTGGCCCGAGGCAGATAATGCCGAGGGACTTGGATTGAGAGGGCAGGGTAGGGGCAGGGATGGAAATGCAGGAGGAGCAAGGCAACCGTGGCGTACCTGGGGCGAGATCGGACCGAGGTGATCTGCAGCTTCGATGGACCTTCTCCAGCGCATCCTGATGCCCTCGCACCGCTGAATGTGGTCTGCAGTGGCGTCCCTGCAGAGATACTCCGGTAGGGAGCGCCATCGCTGAAGGCACCATCGCCGGGAGAGCGGAAGAAGGATCAGGAAAGAGCCATCCAGGAAGGATCGGGAAGGACCAAGAAGATGGGGGCTCACGGAGCAGGCACGGGAACGGACGGTTGGATGAAGGGCAAGCCACGTAATCCGACGCCTCACAACAATCGCTACGGGGTAACAGTAACTTGGCGGGGCCCGCCAAGAAAAACTATAATCTTATTATGATTACTCCCAGTTATATACAGTTTGCTATAAGATGTTTGAAGTTGTGTGATACTGTAATAAGATAAAGTGTGAATTGACGAATACATGCCACATAAAATGTTGATATTTTATTAAATTTGTTAGGTAAGGTGGGCAATCCCAAATACTATAGAATGGAAAAAAGAGTTAGGAACGTCAGGCCATAAAGTTTTTTTTATGAAACACGGTACAAACATGGACACTCACAAACACGCACCAGTACTCATTTCTATGAACACATGCATGCAACCTTACCTCTATGAGCGTCTCCAAAAGATTGGGCTGGCTGATCTTCAAATTCACGAAGTCACCCCGGACGCCTCACCTTTGATGGGGACTGCCCCTCTCACTGAAAAAATAAATAGCTGTAAAGTTGCAACAATTATGCCAAGTGAATCCTGGAGGGTTAGTTCCACCACGAAGAACCTAACCAATTGATCTATGCTCGCTCTGCAATCAGGTCATAAATTTTTCACCAATTATATCCATGTTTGAGTTACAACTGGTCATGGTTTTCTAGTGGGTATGAATGAGAAGAGGTGAATTGGTGAACCGTAAGTTGCACTCTAAATCAATGAAAAGAGGCGTCGTGGTGGCTTGCCCGGTTGCCCAAGTGCGACAGCTTTTAGACAAATTGCACAGCTTTTCTTAGTAGCCTCTTAAATTGTATATTCTTGTTAGTTGAGAAAACAAACAAGAAAATGTTTTTATTTCTGGTTTTTGATACCGTGTCTATAAATGAATCATATTGCGCCAGCGGTCAAAAACTAGCCCTTCGTTGCAGTAATTGGACCGGCAGGTTTAGGGGCCCAACGAAGACAAAACATGTGGATGAGCCGTAGCCCTTGCCCACTGACACATGTCAGTGGCCACTGCACGGGCGTGCAGTACTGCAGCGGATCTGTGTTCGTGGATGACCAGGATGCGCCCCTGCATCCTTGTTATCGCATTCCCGTCATACATGTTGTGCTAGTCTCACGTAATCCATATATCTTTTTGTTGTTCGATGTTTAATACAAAATGCGCACAGAAGACTTTTTTGTTGAATCAGTCCTTTGCGTAATCTAAAAATGTTTGTTATTTGGAGCTAAAAGGGAGATAATGAACAGAACAGTTATGGGAGACAATTAGATATTACTCCTACTTACGTACAGTTTCCAGAAAGATGTGTGAAGCTATGTGATGAGACAAAGTGTCAATTGTCCAACACATGCAACATAAAGATGTTGATATCGTTCGTAATTTTGCTAGGTCAGGTAGGAGAAAAAAAATAGGAAGGTTCGGCAAAGTTTTCACCAAGTATATCCATATCCGAGTCACAACTTCTCTTGGTTATCTAGTGGATACGAACATTTTTATGCTCACCCACACATTCCCACCTATCTGACAACCCGTTATGGCAAGGGCTCGTTACCCACGCTTCTGATCATGGATGACTGCCGAGACCGAGAAGCGCACACACCTTGGCAACCAACCAACCACGCGACGCGCACAAGACGCTGCCGTTGCCAGTGCTCACCTGCAGACCACGACGCCAGCACTAGCACCCTGGGACAGGATCTGAACCAGACCGGCTCGTCCCCTGGACTAGAGCCCGGCCTCCATGGTGCAAGGCATGTGCTAACGACCGGTGCTACGAACCATGTCGCGCGAGTGAACAACAGCCATCCCACCGTTGCAGAAAGTGCACCAGCATGTCTAGAAGCCCAGGGAAGAGAAAACGTGAGGATGACCGGGATGCGCCCCTGCACGCTTGTTATCGCATTCCCGATGTATCCTATGCCCAAGCTTGTTGGGAGAGCATTTAGAATCTCTCTGGATGTGGCTGAGCATACAACTTGTGTTAGCTCTAACGGAACCCATATATCGTCTTGTTATGCCCTGGGTCGATCGTCATGGATGAAGTGTGGGCAGAGGATGCTTGTGTTGAATCAGACCTTTGCGTAGTGTCAAAATGTTGGTTTGGAGCTAAATGAAAGATAATAAACTGAAGAGCATGGGAGAGAGTTTATGTATTACTACCACTTGATTAAATAGAGTTAGCAAAAACGATGGGTCAAGCTATGTGATGTAGACAAAGTCTGAACAGCCGTATACATGCACCATAAAAAGGTTGATATTGATATTTTGGTAATTTTGCTAGGTCAGGTCGTCATTCCAAGTTACTACGCAAGGACGAAAAAGAGACTAGAAGGCCATAAAGTTTTCATCAAGAGTTACAGCTGCTCATGAGTTTCTAGTGGGTATGAATGAAAAGCTGGGAACTAGTGAATTGCATTCGGAAAATCAAGGATTTTCGTAACACTTTCTCCTGTGGCATTTTGAGGCGCACTAACACATCCCCCAGCCCATAATGGCCATTAGATCTAAGTATATCCATATCCGAGTCACAACTTCTCTTGGTTATCTAGTGGATACGAACATTTTTATGCTCACCCACACATTCCCACCTATCTGACAACCCGTTATGGCAAGGGCTCGTTACCCACGCTTCTGATCATGGATGACTGCCGAGACCGAGAAGCGCACACACCTTGGCAACCAACCAACCACGCGACGCGCACAAGACGCTGCCGTTGCCAGTGCTCACCTGCAGACCACGACGCCAGCACTAGCACCCTGGGACAGGATCTGAACCAGACCGGCTCGTCCCCCTGGACTAGAGCCCGGCCTCCATGGTGCAAGGCATGTGCTAACGACCGGTGCTACGAACCATGTCGCGCGAGTGAACAACAGCCATCCCACCGTTGCAGAAAGTGCACCAGCATGTCTAGAAGCCCAGGGAAGAGAAAACGTGAGGATGACCGGGATGCGCCCCTGCACGCTTGTTATCGCATTCCCGATGTATCCTATGCCCAAGCTTGTTGGGAGAGCATTTAGAATCTCTCTGGATGTGGCTGAGCATACAACTTGTGTTAGCTCTAACGGAACCCATATATCGTCTTGTTATGCCCTGGGTCGATCGTCATGGATGAAGTGTGGGCAGAGGATGCTTGTGTTGAATCAGACCTTTGCGTAGTGTCAAAATGTTGGTTTGGAGCTAAATGAAAGATAATAAACTGAAGAGCATGGGAGAGAGTTTATGTATTACTACCACTTGATTAAATAGAGTTAGCAAAAACGATGGGTCAAGCTATGTGATGTAGACAAAGTCTGAACAGCCGTATACATGCACCATAAAAAGGTTGATATTGATATTTTGGTAATTTTGCTAGGTCAGGTCGTCATTCCAAGTTACTACGCAAGGACGAAAAAGAGACTAGAAGGCCATAAAGTTTTCATCAAGAGTTACAGCTGCTCATGAGTTTCTAGTGGGTATGAATGAAAAGCTGGGAACTAGTGAATTGCATTCGGAAAATCAAGGATTTTCGTAACACTTTCTCCTGTGGCATTTTGAGGCGCACTAACACATCCCCCAGCCCATAATGGCCATTAGATGGGATGATTTTCAGTTCCACACGACGGACCTATGCTGCCAACCCCCAAACAGATTATATTGATACATACGAAAAAGAAAAAAATATGCGAATAGATTCATACAATTCAAAAGGGTAAATAGAAAGAAAAGCCAAACGACTGATTCTCTATTCATGATACCAACTCTCTGAAAATAGTTTCACTAAATATGTTTTTTGAACGAGTTGAAAAAATCCTGATAGCAAAAAGATAGGAGAAAGCGGGTGTTTGTGAAAAAGGAATTGGACTGTGGTCGGAGAGAGGGCTCGGGGGTTTCCGCTCGTGCACCTATGCACGACTTAGTAGATGTTCATGAAGAATGCGCATCCGCGTGTGTGGGAGATGAGCCTAGCATGTGTGCCAAAACTGGGACCAGCACGCACCATGGCAACCCAAGTTCACTTTGCCGCTGGCAGACCCCCCAGCCTCCGCACCAGCACTAGCACAGCGCCACTCTGGGACGGGATCCGAACCCGACAAGCCCTTGGTGCCAGGCCTCCCCCTCGGATTCGCCACCTTCAGCATAGCATGTGAAAACGAACTGCTACACAAACCCATGTTGCGCCAATGGTCAAAAACCAGCCTTCCATTGCAGCAAGTGCACCGGCAGGTCTAGGTGCCCAGGCATCAGAAAACGTATGGATGACCAGGATGCGCCCATGCCCGCTCGTTATCGCTTTCCCGATGTATCCTATCCCCAATGTAGTAAGGTGAGCATTTAGAATCTCTGGATGTATGTGACCGAGCATACATGTTGTGTCAATCTCATGCCAACTATATATCTTGTTGTTATTCTCTGGGCCGGTTAGAGACGAAATTTGGACAGGGGACCCCTTGTTGAATATGACCTTTTGCATGGTCTAAAAATGTTGCTTCGGAGCTAAAAGGAAGATAATGAGCTGAAGAGCGATGGGAGTGAAATTATATAGAGAAAACTCTATTTTATTCTCCCGAACAATTATATAGGGCTCCCACTCAAATATAGGTTGCAAAATGATGTGTGAAGCAGTGATATGACAGTCTGAATTGTGAGGAATACACACAACATAAAAAGGTTGATAGTTTTTATGTAATTATGTTAGGTCAGTCCCAGTTACTATGCAAGGGACAAAAAGCGATAGGAAAGTCAGGCCATTAAGTTTTCATTAATTTCAAGTCTATCGCTGCTCTTTTGCCTTCACTTGCTGCCTGCCTACTAACACGTCATCCAGGCTTCTGGCCGTCGAAGCCGCTTGCTGCAATCTGGGACTAGCCCTCACCGTGTTGGCTACCACCCACCCACGCAATACGGAGCAACCACCTACATCTGGAATCTGGATGACATTAAGAGCTAGTTAGTTTTTTTGTATCCACTGGAACTTCAAACTTTGTGAACACTGCTCATCCAAAAAGAAACGGTTGTTCCAAACAGCTACGTCGTACAAAATAATATTCATCCGGAGCAAACCTGGCAAGTTCATTCTCTTGTTCAATGCCTCGATCATCCGGCTTAATCGATCCACCATGGTCGAGTGATGCATAGATAAGCCTGCGTTTTACAAGCTCTTTACCCACGCTGCTGGCCATCGAGGCCGCTGGCTGCCGAAACCGGGACGAGCACGCACCTTGGCTACCAACCACCCACGCGAGGCACAACAGCATCCTCCGCAAGCTGCCGTTGCCAGTGCTTGTTAGGTTGATCTCCACCTCAGTCAGCCCAAAGGCTGTCTGGGCCTTGACCTCGCATCCTGATCGCCCAGGAAGGCTGGTGGGCCCCTGTCGCGCAGCCCTATAAAGAGAAGGTGGGAACACATCACAGATCACGAGGTTCGTTGCCGCTATAGTTACTACCTCACCTCCAACCCTAGTCCGATCGAGAGGGCGGGCTGCCAGCGACAGGAAGCGCTACCACCAGCAACTTCGCCG